>JAQMYK010000037.1:32206577-32220940 GCA_030014345.1 Clarias buthupogon
TGTCATCTATGTTCTATTACAAATAAAATATTGACATTTGCCATCTCCACATCATTGCATTCAGTTTTTATTCACAACTTGTTTAGTGTCCCAACTTTTTTGGAATCCGGTTTGTATATTTAATGTATTATAAGTACATTACAGCTATTTCTACTGTGTTAAAAATACATGATTAATATACTATGAGTATATTCTTATTGCAGCAGTACAAATACTAAAAAAGTACACTTTGTGGTTAATACAAATATACTTTATTGTATCATACAGTACACACAACCATCTATACTACAGTATTGCAAATGTATTACCAGTACACTAAAGGTGTTTAGAATAATTTACAAATGCTAAATGCATTTTCTACACTATAACATGTTTTTAAAACACATTATGACAGTAATTATGAGGCAGATTTTATTCGTGAGTTCAGCAGATTTAATTCACACAAAGTTACAAAAAAGCACTACTATAGTTTATTTCTATTCAACAAAACGTCATGCTGTCTTACAAACACACAAAGTATAATTTAAACTGTTAAATTTAAATTTATGTGAATATACAGGTACCGTATTAGTTCAAACCTGGTGTGTTGATTCTAGCTGTTACACAGAGACTGAAAACAAGCTGGAGCATTATACCAGAAGCAAAGTACATAATATTTATCAATAACACATGTAATACATTCTATAGTTTAAAATATGTACTTAATTACAAATTACCTAACAAAAACCATAAAATTTACCTTATGCCAATGAAAATAAAATAATAACGCACGTAATGATGCAGCTTCCAGCTGTTAATTCAAACTAGAAGCGGAGAACTGGGGAGCCAATCAGGAAACAGAGGGTCCGAATCTGCCCGCCTCCAGTCTCTGATTGGCTGGTGTGGCGCCGATTCTAGTCTCTGGTTGGCTGGAATAGTTGCAGAGTTATAATGCTGCTGCAGTATGTGCAAGTGTCGCTTTATGATAGTAAGCGCACAGAAGAGTGAGAGAGTGCAAACATAAATGATCTTGAACGGGCAAAAATGAGTTTCAGCGCACAAAAACAAGTTTGAGAGCGCGCGTGCGAGAGAGAGATTCAGTGTGCAAAAACGAGAGAGTGCACTAATATATTCAGTGCATTAATATAAGTACATATGAATATGTACATTTAAATTTAACTGAAAATATACTGAGACTACCGTATATTAAAATTTGTATTCTAATGTATACTTTCTGTACATTTGTACAATGATTATTTCAAGCATATTTAAAAACAATATACCAAAAATAAGTTAAAAAATACATTTTAAATAAGTGTGCTTTGGAAAGTAGACCAACCTTTCACTTAAAGTATATTTCCCTATAATATATCTTTGGAAAGTGTACTATAATACAATTATTTAAAAGTATGTTTAAAGTTGAATTCCAAAATTTGGTAAAAGCATGATGTTAGTATACGTTTTATATAATAATAATAATAATAATAATAATAATAATAAGTTTATTTTATATAGCGCCTTTCAAGAGACTCAAGGTCGCTTTATAATAACAAAAAAAACCAAAAACAAAACTGCAACGTATTTTAATACTGCGATATATTAACTGATGTTACAAATTTTTTTTGGTATATTTGCAATGTACTATTGAAGATTTCAGTATATTTGTAATACACTAAAGTGTATTTTTTTTCAACGGGGTCGTCTTTTCTCTATTTGTACAGAGTGTCTGACTTGGTGCAGAAAAAAAGCCTTTAATCTTCTTTGAACGATGTTAATTATTGTAAACACTGAGTACAAAAAATTTGAATAATTACTCGAGTGAAAAATGAATGCCTTGTGTGTTCTGAAACAACATCAACATAAAACATTTATTACACATCACTACTGCTTGTAATGTAAATTAAATAATTTTAACTTTAGAGCCGTGTAAGGCGTGTTCCCAAGACTGCAACGACTCAATCATGAAAAATTGGATTAGTGAATAGTTAGCTACATAAATATTGGCACCCTAAAAACAAATAGCTCATGAAGCATCAACAAATAGAGACAACCAGGGAGTCATTTTAAATCCTTTACTACTTGTACAGCACTGTTCAGTTTTAAATTGAATTATACATATGGTATACATTATACATATACTATTATAGTATGAAGTAGATTTTTGGTATGAGATTTGTGCCAAAAGAAATTTAACAAAAAAGAAATAAAAGAATGCACAAAAATAAAATAATAGAAAGTGAATAAATGTCATGCGCAATGTCATTCTTGTGAGTACTCATTTATTTGGGTTTGCTTCCTGAATGAGTGTGCGTCACTAGGACGCGAGTTTATTTGTGTTTACCCTTGCTCTCCAGTCGAGTGAGTCCTTAGTATATAGTATATAGTATATAGTAGGTTATCCTGCCTACTCGTGCTACTTCCGCGTTTGGGTTTACCATCCACGCTACATGGGCTAAATGCGAAGTCTTCTGTTTAACTCAGGTTAGTTCGTGACAATAATTTTTTTTTTTACATTTCAAACAAAAAAGACCATAAAATTAAAACTCACACCAATTTTACACAAGATAATTGCAATTAGTTTCAAATTTCTCCACTTTTCTTTCACTGGTAATTTTTTTTTCATTTTCTTTTCCATTTCGTCAGTGTTGTTGTTCATTTGTTCAGATTCATTGTTCAATTCTTTTAGTTTAGTCATGTTTTTTCTGTTTTACTTTTTGTCACTAATCTTTACTTTGCAGGAGACTTACAGAACTGCTTCCTCATTACCCAGCTGCTATTGGGCGGTCCATTTTTATTATACTTATTAACCAGTTGTTTTTATTTTAGGGGGTTTATTATCTACGCATAAAATAAAAAAAAACATATGTACCATTACGCAGAATCTCGATAGTTCGGCTATTATCGCTTCTATTTTCTTAATTGAGGAAGTGTGTATCGGTGCAGGCTTAACGGTACATGAGCTAAATTACATTCATGGTGCAAAATCTGGGTTGATACTGTGTGGAGACATATTTATATAATGTCATGTAATTTAGTGTACCAGAAATGGGCAGAATATGGGCAGATGTATGGTATATTATGTGGCTGCATGGAATCATACAGAAAGCAAAAAGAATATTAATCCACTAGGAGCATGCACGGAGCATATGCTTAACACGCCGCCACGCGCAGACTGACCAGAGTAAACACAGCGATGATTCACTCTGTTTACAATCTGCTCTAGATTTTCTTTGCACAACAACACAGACTTTACTTTAGTATAGAAAGAGTAGAAACAAATAGTTTATGAGACATAGTTTATGATCTATGCATAGAACAAAAAAGCTTTATGTACATATACAGGAAATCTCAATAGTTAAGCTCAGTGTTTAAGAGAAGAAGTGTGTTTCAGCTAACACAAACTAAATGACTTCCATTCTGGAAAATGATTTACTGCTATGAGGAATTGTAAACACATTGTTAAACTGCTCTCCACTTCCTCACTGTGGCTCCGTCTCTACAGTTTTGCCTGTGATCTCGCTCACTGTACAACACTTTCATTTCAAAGCACTGAAAAGATATTGATACGGTGAACTGGAACAAATCAGCAAATACACATCAACATAATAAGACATGATAAAGAGTGATAAAGTGAGATGTAGTAGTGCAATAATTTACAGCAAAGTGTCTCAGTATAGCATCTTGTGTAAATCGCTCATAAAAGCAAAGTGTAGCATATTATTGTTAAATAATGTTGGATTAATAACAGTGAATAGTATATGTAGTATAAATAGTAGTATAATTTAGTAAATAAAAAACAAATGTATAACCATAGTGGGTTTCAATTCACCAAGTGAATTGAAAACATAATAATAATAATAGCATAACATATCAGTTATGCGGTGCAGGTTTGGAAGCCGCACCACGAGACGCAATAATGTTTTGCAAGGCTTCTGAGAGGGTCAGTGAAATAGGAGGATGTAAGAGTGCTTATGACACGCACGGGAGGACCTTCCCATTTGGAGATAGAGTGGGTTTATTAGTTGAAAAATACAAAAGAAACTAAAGGAAACTGAAAACACAAAACAAACAGAGCGCCGCTGTTTCCTTGAGATGGGGCTCTGAATACTAAATATGAACTCTCTCATTCTCACTAGAAGAGTTGACCCTTTCTAAGGGCTTATGTCTTACTTACAGTATGTGTTTTTAACTTTAACTTATGCACACACCAATCGTGACACTCGATCTCTCTCTCTAAGCGACTGGCTGCTTGTGTAGATCATGGTTGGGTCTTTGCCTTTGGAACTGTTCTTGTTCTTGTTCTTGTGTTTTTGTCTTTGACTTTTTTCAGAGTGACATTCAAGAGGCCTGTTAACTTAAAACTTTTTGTTCTATGTATAGATACAATATACCCTTTAAAATATAAACAACTTGTTGATAAATATAAAATACTTTGGAGTATTGGCAGTAAACTTTCCATGAAAATGTAGTGGAGATTTAAACAGCTGGCCACAAAGAATACAATCCTGTAACTCGCACCTCCACACGAGATTAATGACAAAAACTGAAATTGAAAAAAATTAATGAAAAGACGATAAACGATGTAAACGATGAACCTGAAAAAAAATCAACCCTAAAATTTATAAAATAGAAGAGAAAAAAACTGAATCAGTGAAAGAAAAGTGGAGAACAAAAATTAACTGCAATTCTCTCTTTTAATTTTTTAAAATCTGGTCTTTTATGGTCTTTTAATTTTTTAGTCATCTGCATCTGTTTCTCACTGGGTCATGGTTTAAGTTAGTTGCTTTTTACGCTTGAATGCTTCATACTGTAGGTCCGTGTGTGGTTTAACAAACAAAAGACATTCACCTGAAACTGCTCAGGTACAGGGACTGGACTGAAAATAATGAGAGACAAAAATTTTGCAAAACTAAGACCCGAAAGTCCTTCTGGATGTCTTTGGGACATGTCATGTACATGATAAATTTATTAATTTAAGCAAAAACAGTATAGATGGAAATGATTAGTGTATAGATGTAGATGGATAAGGTCAGTGACCTTACAGCAAGGTAAAATCCTGTTTAATGTACAAAAATAAATTGTGTTAATGTAACCAAGTTCAGTTACATGGAGGCCGGTGTAAAGTACACATTTAAAATTACGTTTTTTTTTTCCTTTTTGTTGCATTTTCTGTAAGATTTACTGAAGACACAGCACCATGGGTCCAAAGAAGGTTAGCAAGAAGAAAAGGGAGCCGCTTTCAGTTTGGTTTTTAAAGCAGCCGGTGCCAAGACGAATCATAAATTAAGGTTAGGTGAGGTTTAATGTCTATTTATTTCATATTTTACTTCATTTACGTCTTTTCTAAATGTTTTGAATGTTTTTATATGCAAAATATGATTATAATGTTGGAAATAGGTAATATTGGTAATATATTTGGGTGGCCATGATATAATAATCGTAATATGTGCACTGTGTTGAGATTTAATATATTTAAATTTTCGAAAAGAAAATACCATTTTTCCTCATGTCAATATGTTTATTGGTTGCTACACTTTAGTATAATTCAGTAATGAATTATAATTATCCCTTCAGATAATGGTAAACAGTAAATAATAATAAATAACAATGAATAATAATGTCAAACAATTCATCAAATTAAAATGAACTATCGTGATCTTAAATCTTGACCTCATACTTTTAACCCAAGTCTGAATACGGCCCTGAAAATCCTGGCGCTGTTTTATGGACGGCGGTGAAATTTCTGATAATTTGTCAGTTTCTAAACTGCAGGATGATTTTTCTCTCTCATGGCCTCGACTCTGAGAGGGTTATTAGAATAGAGAGCAGTACACGAGAGAAAATGCTGATGCATCCTTCACTCCCCATTTCCCCTAATACAACCATTTATCAAGCATTTCTCAAGAAAATCAGCTCCATCTTATGCTTTTAACACCAGCTGCAATGGAAGCTCCATTTTTTACCATTACTTCTGTCCGTGCCGTGTAAACCGCAGCTCTAGTACAGGGAACATGGAACAAGTGCTCGTTAGCTTCAGCCCTGTTTCTGCTGTCTCATTATGGCATTTCCAAAAAAGTGTGCTTTTTAGCAAATGCCAAAACTTAAGCATGCAGCCGGAGATCAGCTTTGACAAAAACAATAAGAAAAAAAAATGAAGGGAGAAACAACTTATCCAGAGCATTTTCGTCAAACTTCTCCACTCAGACAGATCTCAGTAATTGGCATTGCATTGGAACATCTACATAATGAACTCCATGCAGACTGCATAGGCAGGGAAAAATAGATTTTCAAACACAAACAGGATTTTTCCTTTCAGGAGTTTCCATGTATGCAGGACCATTAACTCAGCGGCACACTCGGACTGAATGCTGCCTCAACGTCTTATTAACTGGCTTTAGAAAAAAAAAAAAGACTGCTGAAGGTTTAAATATAATAGCACCAACGATGAGGAAAAATATTCTTTAAAAAAGTCTAAAATCAGCTGTTTAAAATCTGGTTAAAGACATTTCATAATAGACAGGAACTGAAGT
This sequence comes from Clarias buthupogon, assembly GCA_030014345.1. Taxonomy (NCBI): domain Eukaryota; kingdom Metazoa; phylum Chordata; class Actinopteri; order Siluriformes; family Clariidae; genus Clarias; species Clarias buthupogon. Next base: position 32,213,087 of record JAQMYK010000037.1, read on the forward strand.
AACAATAAATATTTAAAAAACCCTCAAAACCTATGACTATTATGAAAGAATCCAGGGGGCCTGGAGCACAAGGCGGGGTACACCCTGGACAGTGTGTAACACTATGGGCAATTTGGGAATGCCAATTAGCCTACAATAATCTGCATGTCTTTGGAATGCGGGAGGAAACTGGAGTACCCAGAGGAAACCCACCAAACATGGGGAGAACATATAAACTCCAGGGATACTGACCCAAAACCCAGGCGACAGTGCTAACCACTAAGTAACCAGTATATTCAACAATTATCTACGTTTAATTTCTACCACAAAAATATTTTAGTTAAAAAATGATAAAGTAAAGTAATCACCTGCCACAAATTAAGATCTAGAGGCTGTGACCTTGCACCTCCAAGATTAAGGTGTGTGTGAATGAGTGAGGAAGTGTCAGGGTGGAGGGTTTGCCTGCTGTTTGCATTTATTTTATGAATACACAATAATATTTATTTGTGTTGGCAATCTTATATGTCCTGCTATGTGCTCATCCCCCTCTCCAGCTCTCCAGGTCAGAATTGTAGTATTTCATTGTTACAGTCTATCATCTGATTCATGATTTTAGATTTATTTCCAACTGACCTTCAACCAGACATTGCAAAAAAACAAAACAACAACAACAAAAAAAACAACAACGAAAATGCTTGCTTCAGCATCTTCGACACTACATTACACTTTTTGCTAGAACACATACTGTAGAACTGTCCTGCAGTGAAATTCCTGATGGTTCTTGTTCACACAAGATGATTTTCGCTCGCTATGAATTGATACACGTTCACATAAAATGTTGAGATATACCTACGTATGAGTCACATAGTCTCCAATTTACAAACTGCTACAATCCACCTTCAAACAGCTTATACACCGATACAATGGTTTCTACTCGCTGCTACATTCAAATATTTTGAGCATGGTCGAAATCTTTGTTGATGCCCAACACAATGATCTTCTGAAGAATTTCCTGATGAAGGTCATTGTGATCTTGAGATTGTGCAGGACTGGTTCAGGATCAAGTTCCTGAAAGCTGTCTAAACATCGAGACACTTTCAGGAAGAACGCATGTAAATAAACTGCTTTGATAATAATGAAGACAGACTTTTATACTGGTACGGCTATTAAGTTTAAACAGATGGTTATGGTGAAAGGGGATATTTATCCGTATAGTGAACAGATCATTAAAGAAAAGACTGCATGCAGGTCAGGCACAGAGGAGGAAGCAATTATTCCAGTGGCGCTTTATTGCGAAATTAATTCTTGGCACATTCAGGATTGTCAGTGTAAGAGCCAAATATTAATCTGATGGTGTGTTGTGTGTACAGTGAACACTTCTCAGATGTGTTACAGTGAAATAATCAACTGCAGGATATTATGGAGCCAAGGTGAACTTTTACTGCACTAAACTTGATTATTTTCCTATGACTGCACATCCCCACATTATACTTGTACTTGTCCCAGTAACCACCTGGAGGACATTAGAAACACCTTATAAAGACCTCCGGGTGGCGCAGTGGTAAAGTGCTCGCCCTATCATCCGGGGATTGCGAGTTCGAACCCCGGGTGATGCTGTAACCTCTCGCAGCCGGAGGCCTAGAGAGAGCTGATTGGCCGAGCTCTCTCACAGGGGAGGGATGAGCGGTACTTCGGGCTCCCACATTATTGACGGCTCTACAGCCAATCAGGGGCGTCTGTGAGCTCACGCGAGGAGAGGGAGCGGATAGCGCTGTCCTCCGAGTGTGTTACGCCGCCCCCAATGGTGAGTGAGCAAGCAGTTCGAAAAGATGTGAGGTCGGTGACGTCACGTGGGTTGAAGGAAACACGTGATAGTCTGCGGATAGTCCACCCGACTGATTGATAGTAGAAGCTTGATGTGGGAGCCCCCTAGTGACGGGGAGGAATTGGACACGACTAAATTCTGGGAGAAAATCGGGGAAAAATCCAAAAAAAAATTCAAAAAAAGAAACACCTTATACACTTTTTAACACCCTAGAAACCATCTAAAAAAAACCTTAACACCCCCCTATAAACCACCTAGCAACCACAAAGAACACCTCAGCAACACTCTAGCAATCACTTGGAACATCTTGGCAACAACCAGCTGGATGATCTTGACAACACCCCAACAACCACCTGGAAGTCCTTAGCAACATTCTAAAAAACATCTGGAAAACCAGAGCAGCAATCTAGCAACCATCTGGAACCACAGATCAAGTTACTAAGACAGAAAATCGCAGCTTGACACTGGAGACTCCTATCTTTAGCGTTACACATACACACACCTGTCTCCTGAGAGAAACCTTCACCACATCAATGATTACACACATATTTTTAAAAATCTTTCTAATCTGTTCATTTGAAGTGTCTGCTGTCCCTGTGAATGAGCCGTTACTATGGAAACGATAGCGTATTAGAGCGAGTGCATTCATCTCTGTCATTTCAGTGATGCTGAATATTTTTGTTCTGCTGCTCGGCTGATGGTGATTATGAAGCTTTGCATATAAACAGATTAATCACATCACTCCAGGGAAGGTGTATTTTGAGGATTTGTTTGATTTCCATGCTCCTATGTTCTGAATCAACTGAGAGATTTTAATCAGGCAACGTAAATATGCTCTCAAGTCAGATTAAAGTACTTTTTTCCCTGAGTTTAAAAATAATATTGGTCCTTTTCAAAAGCACACATAGGATATTTTCTTGGCAGAAGAATAATGTACACTTTCACCAATTATCCTTCTTGCTTCACTGAATGTCGATTAGTTCTTTTTCTTCTATCTGCTCTATTCAGACTGCAAGATGCACTTCGTGTGCCAATCCACAAATCCTTTTATGCTGGATGGAAAAAAAAAAGACAAAACCTGTTGTCATTATATCGGATATATTTAGTCTGGTGCATACAACGCAATAAAATCATTTAATTACTTTCATCTTTAATAACTGTATGCTATAAAAAAGTTTTTTTTTGTGAGATTTTACTGCATGTTATTCATAATTGAATGAAATTCAAGATCTAAGACCTATTTACAAGTTGTGCAAGAGTTATGCATGCAGGGGGCGGAGTTTGTTCTCAAAAAAGAGCCATGTCTCATACATGTGTTTCAGACATTGATCTTGAAGTCAATAAAGTTTTTCCCCATAAGTGACAGGTGTGACAGGTGACAAAATTCATAACTTTTCCTGCATGTTTTTACCACCTCTTACCCCTAGGGGCAGACATTTCCCCCTACTTCTCATACTGTACCCCTCACACTTATGTTTTTTTCACATACTTTGAGAAACAGGCCACTGATTAAAAAGAGAAAGGCTAATGGAGAGCTCAATAACCACTTTAAATGGAATGAAGTATTTTGAGCACAGGATGAGACTGGAAGAACATATGGACCGTTTGGAGCAGAGGGTTAGTAAAGGGCCATTAGAGTGTAATAGCAATAAACATTTAACTTTACCATCTGCCAGTCCTTGACTCCAAAACCATTGCTCCTCATTACATTCACATTCCCTGAGGATTAACTTGTTATTGTGGTTCAGGGAAGCCTTGGAACGCATTTAACGGCAAAGATAAGAAAAAAATACAATTGCAGTGTGATCACGTTGAGAGAGATATCTTCAGCATCACCCTGCTGTGCCACTTTCTCGCTGTTAAGGTAAAATCCCTAAACCTGATTTCACCCAAATGTGTGTGCTGTTAGCGTATAGCGTATAATAGCATGCCATGTTTATATAAACCATATAAACAATTAATGTCTTATACTAACAAGTGCCATCTTTAAACTTGTAAATATATACTGTTCATACATGGTAAAAATATACATACACACACTTACAACATTTATCCAGTGCTGCTGAGAGTCTTATAATCTCTTTTAAATATTATTAACTCCCTTTTTAACTTCCTGTTAGTGATGATGGACTCCAGCTGCTAGCTTCATCTGTGCAACATAAAAAGGGTTTGTTTGTCAGGTATTACTTGATTGACTTACATTCTGGGAAAGTCCAAAGAGCTCAGTGCAGATGTGAAAAAGAATTATGGTATATAAGTCAGGAACGTCTCTCAGAGCCATTCTAAACAATTGCAGATTTCATGATAAATTTAAACTGTTGTACACAGTCAAGGCAGTTTTACGTTACCATGGACTAGAAGAAAGAAGCCCCTGCTGCAAATTTCACACCTTTAAGCTCAACGACAGTTTGCAGCTGTGCACTTAGACAAAGTTTTATCCAATGGTGTATTTGAAGGAGTTAAGGTGAGATTTGCATCCACTGTAGCAGCTGTTAATCGTGGTTAATCGTGGAAGTGGTGCACTGCACAAAGTGGATGGAACTGTAAAGGAAAAGAACCTTAGAATTCTTCATCAAAACCTCAAATCATCAGCTAGACACTTTGGAGAGGAATTGAGTATTTCAACAGGATACCAAACACACTTCACAGCTGGTGGTGGAATGGATAAACCATTAACCATACTTAAAATGTTTGAAGCTTCAACCCTTTTCAACCCAAATTAAAAGCCGGGTCTGTTCAAGGAAAGAAGCTGTGTAATATACCGTGGGGGGAAATAAGTATTTGATCCCCTGCAGATTTTCTAAGTTTTCTCACTTACAAAGAAATGAATGGTCTAGAATGTTTATCATAGGTTTATGGTAAAGGATTGAGACAGAATATCAACCAAAAATCCAGAAAAAGCACATGATACAAATGTTATGAATTAAGTTGCATTTCAATGAGGGACATAAGTATTGTTGTACAATCATTCTGTCTGAGAAAGAGACCAGTTAAAAGAATAATATTGATGTGGCATTCATTTTTATACGGAGCATGTGTAAACTTTGCAACTATATTTGTTATAGCATATTTCCTTTTTGAAATGCTAGTGTCACTGATGCATTGAAGGGCGAGGTTTAAAACATCCTGGTCTCTGGCTGTGCAGCTGTCAAGTAAGAGTAGGAAGTATACATTCTCCTAACGAACCTTAATTGCTGATTGAGCTGGCTAAAGTGCTGTCCCTGTGGAGTAATACTACTACGCTAATCAACTTAGTCCTTCATTGGGAGTCAAACAAAATGACAGTCATTAACACTTACCTATTAACACTCACCCGGAGGTGTGACATCTATTGGATCACCAGAGACACTTCCTTAAGTTGTACAGTAAAACATTATGGCTCTTATAGTCACATCTCATTCACGGTAACTTAAAAAAGTTAAAAAAAAAAAATTCTACAAGGAGTAGATATGTATTCATGTAACACATATGGAAGGAGTCTCCAGTTTCAGTACTTTGTAACAGTCAGAGATAAAACTGTAACTTTAGGTTTTCTGATATCTTCAGGACAAAGAAGTAGGAAAATGCAAAACTCATCTGTACTGAAAATGTATGAAAACTTAAATGACAGTTTTACCTCCGGCTGTTACAAAGCGTTAACAATGGAGACTCACTCTGTACATGTTACACAAACCTATGTCCTCTCTTTACCGAAAACAATGTTTTAAATCAGATTACAATTAATTAATTAATCCTGGCAGCACGGTGGCTTAGTTATTTGCACTGTCGCCTTACACCTCCAGGGTTCAGGTTTGATTCCTCTGTGTGCATGGAGTTTCCTCCATGCCATATGTGGTGGGTTTCTTCCAGCTACTCTGGTTTCCTCCCACAGGCCAAAGACATATAGATTACAGATTTGACTCACCAAGATCAATTATTTCTTTACTTATATTATTCATAGATTTGATCTCTGTAAGTTGTGTGCTAATCATGCCGTGCCATAATTTCAGATCTATTTCTAGTGTTTTCACTTCAACCCACCTTGCTTTTCTTTTTCTTTTCTCAATTTGGGTTTCCAACGTAGGTACTTTTTGCACATTTTCTATGGTTTACCTGCCAACTTTTTGTTTATTCCAGCAGCTCTTGTATAATAAAATACTCCTGTACTCCTGTACATGGATCTCTTCTCTCAAAGAAAATCTCACTTTCTCTTGGAATGAGTTGAGCTGGATTCAAGCCGAGCTCAGCAGGATAAACACATGCATGAATTATTCTTCAACTCCTTCAAGGAATTTTACACCCATGGGAAGAAGACTCTGCCAGAGATTTCTTAGTATGTTGCTGTAGCCACAGGTTGCTTTTCAATTGTCAGAAATGTTTATAGGCTCTTCTGAGAGGAGTACCAGCTCTCCTCTCAGTGCCTGCAGCTTCTGTTATGTAGTGCACTATCTTGGGTAGTGCATATTGTATGCGTGGCCATGGGGCGGGAAGAACAGGGTCGCACAGCTATCCTTTATCTACTTGGATGTTCAAAGCTGCTTCAGTACTTAAGTGCACTCAAATTTTTATCAAGATCAAAATATTGATTAGGCGAAAAACGTTTTCTGCCTCTTGAAGTGTAATCAGTACTTTTGGGGAAGTCCATAAGAGTTGTTATCTATTTTCTCTCGTATCTAACAATCACATTCATATATTCCTGTTGAACATACAATTCCAGATTTATTTCCCTTTCTTGTTATAATGCTCTCCCCTCTCACACTGGATTTCCACTAGATTTTAGAGCGTGGCTGTGTGGATTTGTGTTGGGATGTCAAGGAGGCTCCAGTTCCCGTTCATCCCAAAGGTGTGCAGGACATTGTTCCCAACTTAACACACCATGTCTTCATGGAGCTAGTTTTGTGGATCACACAGGAACTCAAAGTAAGGAAGTAAGGGCTTACTGTAGAGAAACTGTAACACTACAGCATACAGAGGCATCCTATATGGTTTTGTGATTGGGAAAGAACCACTTATGGGTGAGATGGTTGGAATGCCTATACTTCTCTGTAGAGTGTATAAATATGAGCTCCAAAATGAAATAAAATCATATAACTGGAATGTTAGAGTTATCCAATAAAAAATATGTCAAAAAAAAAAAAACTTTCTCAAAAGACAGCAGATGGATATACTGACCCAACATGACATTGTTTGACCAGAGCACTTCAGAACAACTCGTTTTATTCAGACTTATGAAACTGATATTGATCTGGGATGACCTGCTTGATGAAAAACCATGCCTGCTGGCCCTGTAAAAAATATTCCTGATGGTCAAGTGCCTGTAACGATTCACGCTTCTCATTCCTGTTATGCCATGATTCACCATTTGTCCATGTAAAACTGGATAATAATCAAGTTAAAACCATCATCATTCCAATGAATATCAGGCTCTTTTCAAAGGGCCTAAAAAGATCCCATTTTATACCTCTTACTCCATCATGATAATCTTCAGCTCTACAATGCTTCAATTTCAATTGCATCACTTGAGGGCACTATGAGTATTGAGGAATGTCGTTTAGTCTACATGAGCCTGGGTTTCTTGACCATTTCCTGCTACTGTGTAATATAATGAAATAATCCTTTGACAGGAAGACAGTCCTAGCACAGACTAAACACAATATATCAAACATGGTCCCCAATTCTCAACATTCCATGTGATTTTTATCTCTGGCCGCATCTCTAGTTTAACCTCTTGTCACATTTGGATCTATCACATACATATACATATATATGGTATTCTGTGAAAACATAAATCTCAAATAAACAAATATCTTATGACCTCAGCTTAGTGTATGGCTTCATTGTATTCAGCTAATAATAAATAAATAAATACAGTGGTGTGAAAAACTATTTGCCCCCCTCCTGATTTCTTATTCTTTTGCATGTTTGTCAAAATGTTTCTGATCATCAAACTAACTATTACTCAAAGATATTATTATATAACTTATTACTGCAAAGATTAACTATTAGTCAAAGATAACACAAGTAAACACAAAATGCAGTTTTTAAATGAGGGGTTTTATTATTTAGGGAGA
>JAQMYK010000037.1:32248150-32262901 GCA_030014345.1 Clarias buthupogon
AACAACAGTTCAGTTTTACTCAGATTGAGCTTTAGTTGATGTGCAGCCATCCAGGATGAGATGTCTGCCAGACATGCTGAGATCCGGGTGGAAACCTGAGTGTCAGAGGGAGGAAAGGAGACATGGATCACTAGTGAGTCTGAACTTCTAGGGTGTGACACAGAAAATGGAAAAAGCTTTGAGAACAGTTTAGAATCGTGCAACTATTTCAACCTGATAGAATCAGAAAATGACCGCATTAGAACTGTTTCTTTTTGTGCATTTGTAACTTCTGGTTTTGTCCAATCAGATTCACATTGCAACACACAGAGGAAGTTTGAGGACTCTGAAACGGTTTCCATTTAATCATTAAGTATTATGAATCAATGCCAAGAATTACACTTTTAACGCAGACGCCTTTAGTAAAGGTTTATATTGTGTTGTGTTGGTTTGTAATGATTTGTGATGGCTTGTCGGAGTTTGTGATGGTCTATAAGTGGTTTATAATGATTTGTGACTGTTTCTATTGTGATAGTTTACAAGGGCTTGTGATGGTTGGCAAAGGGTTTCTGATGGTATTGATGGCTTGTGGTGGTTTATAAGGATTTAAAATGATTTATAATGGCTTATATAAAGTCGTGATAGTTTGTAAATGTTGGTGAGTGTAATTGTTTGTGATTGCTTGTAAGGTGTGTGATGGTTTGGGATGGTTGATGATGGCTTGTACATGTAAGGGCATGTGATAGCTTGTGAGGTTCCTGATGATTTATAATTGCTTGTCAGGGTTTGTGATGGCTTCAAATATATTGTGAGGATTTGTAATGGTTTATGATAGTTTGTAAGATGTTGTGATGGTCTGAAATAGGCTGTGATGGTTTGTAATCATTTAGAATGGTTATATAAATATTGGAATGAGGGATTGTGATGTTTTGCATTTGCTGGTGATTACTTATAAGAGTTTGTGTGTTTTTGTGATAGTTTTAGTGATCTGCAAGGGTTTGCAAAGGTTTGTGAGGGGTTGAGAGGGATGATGGTGGTTTTTGATGGTTTGTGAGGGGTTGAGAGGGTTGATGGTGGTTTTTGATGGTTTGTGAGGGGTTGAGAGGGTTGATGGTGGTTTTTGATGGCTTGTGAGGGGTTGAGAGGGTTGATGGTGAGGGGTTGAGAGGGTTGATGGCAGTTTCTGATGGGTTGTCATAATTTGTATTTATTTGCGATAGTTTACAAAGTTCTGAATGAAGCTGATTTTCTTACCAGTTCATCATCATGATGTTAAATAAAGACTCGGAAATACTCATTGTTCTTCTCTGTCTCTCCATTTTTGACACTTTACAATTCAGTCACTGTTCGCAGTTCAGAATAATTACAGTAATTACAGTAATTTCACGCTGAGTACTCTGGAGTCTGGACAAGAGTTTATAGCTCATATTTTAGTAATCAGTGTGCATAAAATCAGGTTTTACAACATATAATCCTGACTGAGTTGCATTGTTATTTTTCTTTGTGTTTCAGTTGAAGACAAATCAGGACAATCATTTTGTAAAATGCTAAAAACCTTCATTGAATTAAAAAAAAAAAGCTTTCATTTGGAAGAATACATTAATCATGCAGTCTGGATTAAAGTGCAGACTCTTGATTGCTGTTTCATTTTTCATCAGTCAGAAAAACAAGAGTCAAAATCAACCCAAAAACATCTTTTATGGTCAACACATACACAGAAAAACAAGAAAGAAAAAAATGGATGTTGATTAGTCAAAACCACCCATATTGTGTTCATCCTAGATGTTGATTGGCTGAGAGTAAAGATTAAATTCCTTTTACAATGGAACATCAGCAGACAAATGCACGCATTAAGAATATTTGCCTTAAGAACTGAAATTTTGCAAGAAATTTGCCTTGGCATACGAAGCATTTTTGGCATGCAAGCGAACGAACCAAGCCGGACCAAACGCTGGTTTGTTCCTACATTGGTGCTGTCTGGGAGCCGTTCAAAACTTGTTTGCATAAGTTAAAAGCCAAGCAAAGCAAGGTCACATGTTTTTTTGTAGGTTCTTTGTGGCATTTTGTGCAAGAAGCAAACATGGCAGCAAGAAGAACACAGAGCCACTTTCAGTATTGTTTTTAAAGCAGCCAAGAGGAATCATAAATTAAGGAAGTTTATTGAAGTTTAGTGTCTATTTAATATTTTACTTCATTTACATGTCATCAAGATATTTTGATTGTTTTTATTTGATTATAGTGTTGGAAATTGGTAATATTGGTAATCATTTTGGGTGGCTGGAACGGATTATCTGCATTTACATTATTTCCTATGGGAGAATGCGTTCCACAATACGAAATTTTACCCTAAGAACTCACCTCCGATGATACAGGTACCGCTGTATTTCTGTGGGCTGTTAAACCACGTCCTCAGGCCCTCTAGTCTCATGACCTCGCCCCTTCTCTATGTAAATGATTGAAGAATCTCTCAACTTTCCAATTTAAATTAAATGTTTACAAATGAATTTTTGGAAATAGTATTGTGTTTTGTTTTTTTGTTAAAAAATGCATAAAGTGTAAACCACGATTGATTGTCGTTATGTATAATTTCTGTTCCTTAATTTAAGCAAAATGTTATTACTTATTGCTTGAGCATATGAGAATTAACTAGTGGCAACTATGTTATCTCAGCCAGTCATGGCTCTAAAATGCTTTTCTTGACATCATTAAAATCATTGCACTTTTGTAAACTACATGATGACATATATAACATTTTACATATTGTTTGGTGTTGTCAGTAGACTAACGTTTTAATATCATAATCTCCATGTTGTCAAAATAATCTGTTAATGCACATGTTAGTTTTTTATTTTTATTTCTATCATTTAATGCAAATTAATGCCTACACCCCTTTTCACTGAAGTGTGCTGCTCTACTCAAGCACTTACTGATGATTGTAGCTCTTGACAGTACGGGTCACTTATGGGTGTGAACGTCCTCAGTGTGATGCAGAACAAGTACAACAGTGTAGAACTGATTCAATCTAAAGGTTCTAAAACTGACTTCAGAACTGTTTCTCAGATGTGCCCTGTATCACGTTGTTAAGATGCTTTAATCAATACCAGGCATTGACACTTCAATGCACACAGCCATCATATTAATTTATAATGCTGTATTTAGTGCTTTGAGACTTCCAGTGCAGTGTCTCCATAGAGAAAGAACAAAAGGAGAATGTCTATGACCAATATGGATGGGGAAGAAGGTCTTGTCTGCTTGCTGATGGTATCTACTGTGCATGCTTTGATTCTGGTTTTGTCCTCCCAGACATCATAACGATATAACGACAATCAATTAGATTAAAAGTAGGCTTTAAACTCACACAGTGGGAATCAACGGCACCATCTGGTCCACTCATATACAGCATACAGTCATTACTCACACACAAGAGACCAACAGAGGTTGTGAAGTTGTGTGAAGCTCCATCACCAGCAACCAGCATCAGAAGGTCACAGGTTCAAACGTAAGCACCACTTTTGGGGCCCTGACCAAGACATTTAACGCTTAACTGCTCAAATGTATAATGAGATAAACGGATGTCACTCTGAATAAGGGTGTCTGCAAATGTAAAGCAATTTATTTGTCCGCCAACCAAAAACTTCAAGACAGAGGAGAAAACAATCATCAAACAGAAAGATGCCATTTAAAAACATTTCCTTCCTCAGCAGTTTGTCTCTTTATATTTTGTGTGTATGCTTTGTTCGCCTCAAGGCCTCACATCCCATCTGTTTCTTTAAGCATCCGTTCAACTCAAATCCACTTCTTGAGTTATTGAATTTGTTCAAAAGAAATACCCTTCTCTGGGAAACTTTTAATACACTTTATCTGAATATCTCCTAAACAAATGACAATCCTATAAAAATCACTGCACACATTAACGGATCTGCCTGCTCTCTATTTCTTTATGGTTTTCTTTTAAATTAATTATTGTCTTTAATGACATGGTACAGTACGTTTAAAGGAGCTGATGCATAATTTTTCATTACACTGAATGAATTCTGTGAAAAAAATATTAGAGAGTGAGGGATATTAGGGCTTGGTAAGCAAATTCATTTGTTTTATTACAGATTCATGGAAAATTAGAAACGATTTTTTGTGGAGGTTTTATCATTTTACAATGGAAAAATCAATTAGGAGGAACTCAGATGGAAAATTAAACTGAATCAGCAAATGAGGAGTAATCTATCAGAAGATAAAATGAAAATGAAAGTAAGAGATATATTGCTAATTTTCAGGTTTGTCTATAAAATATTCAATCAGCTTAACACACTTCATGCATTATGTGAAATATACAGCACAGACTTTTTGCACTTTTAATTCCCAAAAACCCAAATAAAAATGCATTAATGCAATAATAACATCATGAGGTAATGTATTAATGAGATGTGCATTCAATTATAATGAGATAATAATGTCACAATGAGATAATGAAATTACAATGCCATATTGTGCAATGATATAATATGATAATATGTTACCATATTAATCTCATTGATATATTCTTAATGTAACTTATAATAATTGTGGTAATTCTCTTAATAATAAGATAATGATACATTTCTAAGATAATTATGCATAATAACAAAAATAATAATGATAATGAATAAAACAAGCCACAAAATTGAGGCAATAACTTACAATCATTGTACAAAACGCACTAGAACAAGATACTGTAGGAACACATTAATGATATGAGACATACATGCATAAATACAAAATAGCAACTGAAAACAAATGGGATTACATCTTTATAAATACCAGGTGCTCAATTAAAATAAGATGTTAACTTGTTAAATAATGTGGAACGATTTCTTAATTTTTTTTTTCTGATACTTGTGGTTAAATGTGTATGTTTATTCTGATATAAAGATGAAACAGATGACGAAAATACTGTTACTTCTGCTGCTAATAATAATAAAAGCAATAGTGTGTGATATTTACAAACCCAGCACAGGACATTAACCTGAATCTATAGGCTCTTTAAAAGTCTGAAGTCCACAGAGCAGCACATTGATTTTTGAGCGAAAGGAGTGAGGGGTGCGCCGTGTGCTATTTTCAGCTGGAGTCGGTCCATTAATTTCATGAGTAAAAGTCTCGGCTCTTTGCAAAAACAAATCTTTAACATTCTCTTTAGGGACCTCAGAGACTAACTGTTTCACTGAAATCGCTCTTAAAAGCCCACGCTTTGCAAATGAATGCAGGTGTAGGACATGGATTCTCTAAGGCATGGCTAAGGCTGTTAAAAGGAAAAAAAAACATCAAAACTGCATAATATTCATAAGTTCTGAAGCACAGGGGAACTGCAGACTCTCAGCTTCTTGATGTCACTCTGTGAGGAATGTTTTTAAGTACTTCTCAACACCAGTATCAATACCTGATCTGGCAGAAATACACAAACTCAATACTCAAGTAATAGTACAAGCTTCGAAAAGTACTCCACTACAAGTAGAAGTACCACTTTAAATTCTTACTTTACTACCACTAAGTAAACTAATACTGTACTACTGCTCTAAAATGTACTTTAACTACAAAAGTCCTCAACAAATGAACAGATTTTTCTAAATATTTAGCAGACTGAGTTACTGATAAACCACATTGGCGAATAAAACCAGATTCTGAAATAGATTCTGATTTTAACATATTTTAAACACAACTGAAGTTAATTCATAAACGTTATAAATGTGCAAATCAAGTAGAGAGTGATAGCAGCAAGATTATGGCATTAATTAGATGAGCAGTGTGGTTAGCCTCTTTTATTACTATGGCAGCTTAGCTAGCTAGCTTTGACTATTACTACCCTGTATAATGCACACAGTCTATGCAGTTAAACATGGACATACTGCAAGCATACAGAATATACAGTAATATGACTAAAGGATGCACCAAAACATGATTATTAGAGCTTTGTTATTAAAAATGACATTAATGTGAAACACAAAGTTCTGTTTTAGAGTCTTGAAAAAAGGAGCCAGAAGTATCCACAGTCCAGAGACCAAGTTAAGTTAAGTTAATTTATTTATATAGCACATGTAAAACAACCGATAGTTGACCAAAGTGCTTTACATAATAAAGTAAAAATCATTTAAAAACAAGTTGGTGGGATCTATTGCCCAGGTAACTGTCAATCACCCATCTACACTTTTATAATAACCAGCCAGTTATTTCTGTAAACTAAGCTTGGTAGAATTGTTTTGTTCCTGTCCTTTCCATGTGGGGTGTAACTCAGTCGTGATATGGTGTGAGTGACGGCATGAACGCTCATACTGAGAAAATGAAAATCAATGCGCAGCTAAAAGATAACAAGTCTCTATTTAAAGTGTAAGAAGTAAACAGGTTTTTAATCAAAAATGTTATTGGGTAAAAGTAAAAAGTAAGGCAAGGTTTATTTGTATAACACATTTCATACACAATGGTAATTCAAAGTGCTTTACATTAAAGAAAAGAAAATAATCATGAAACGAAATATAAAATAATAGCAATAAAACTTTTTAAATGATTAAATTTTTTTATTTAAAATAAAAATAAAACAGTTAAAAATATAAGATAAACATAAAATACAGTGCAGTCAATACACCATACAAAAAAAGTACAGATACACGAAAAAATACTCAAGTACACTAACAGTAGCTCATTAATCCTAGTAGTTTACTCGATTATTAATAATCAATCCTGATTGATAATTATGCTGAAATTATTATTAATATCATTAATATTAGTCAGCAGCACCAGTCAGCAGTGGTACCTACTGTATAGTTGCCCATTGCTGTTATGTTAAACCCTTCCTAGTGAAAAAGTGTTGATTTGGGCTTTGCTTTGACCATTAGGCATAAGATAAGCTCTGCTTGCCTTTTTCCTGCTGTTAATTAGAACAACATTATGTAACATGTGCAGTAAAATATCCAGTGTTGGTTTTACATTTTCAGTCCAAGTGGACCTACTTATATAACCAGTAAATAAGCTCTGGGTGTAATTCACCACTGGGGATTTTGCTGTGTGTGATCCCCTGGTGTTTAATGATCATTTCAGACTCATATAATTATTATTAGTAGTATTGCTGAAACCTTTGTAGTTCATCTCTGCAGGTATGCAGTAAACCAGAAGCACCAAAACTGTGTTCTGAGACCAATGTGAAACAAAGCAAAGCAAGACGTTAGAGGAAAGGTAAACATGGTAATGGTGATGAAACAGATATACAGGGAGTGGAAAGACTTCACACTGTGTTAGTTCCTGTGCTTAAGTAATATACTGTACAACCAGGAAGTGATCCAGAAATCAACAGCTCATGCTAAAGCTGAAGATCGTGACCTCAGCAGGAAAGGAAGAATTAATGCTAATGTCCTGGGCTGGTGTGGCGGAGTGAAATGAATTGCATTGTGCTGTAAAATAAATTCAGTATTCCATCATTTAATAGTGCCGGTCTATTATTGAGGACACAAGCTCCAGCTGCTTTGCTAGCAGTCAGGAGGTCATTTACACAGCGAGGAAGCACAACAGTAATGAGGAGACCGGCTTGCAGCTAAGGGACTGATGGGAGATTTTAATAAACTGATTTGACAGCGTTCTGAGCTTTTCTGACCTCCCGAGATCAAGCCCGCAAATGCAGGGGTTATTTGTGGTCATAATGAAGAATTGTTTGCAGACGGGGTTCAACTGTGGCAGGAGCTACTGACATTTTCCCTGTGTTTGAATTTCATGGCGCAGGTAAATACTGAACCTTTACAGGTGCTGAGATTAGGTTGGTACTGTACTTTATCACCTTATTGGATACTTTGTGTTGTTTCCTGGAACAAATAACAGAGAAGGTATTAAATCGAGTTGCATCACAATGATGGCAAATTCTTGATTCTGATTGATTCATTCATTTTCTATAGCAGCAGCTCTGACAGTAGTGCAGGTTCATATTAATGCATTATTTTTCCATGGTAACAGCTCATTTACAGGGATGTGTACAGCCGACATTCTCTATGATTCTTCTTCTTTAAAGAGATATTCATTTTTATAACATGTATGGAAGGAGTTTGCAGCATCAGTGCTTTGTTAGAGGTAAAGGTGTAACTTCAAGGAGTATACACTTATTTATTTGTGGTTTTTTGTAACATGACAAGATGCATTTTTATGCTCTTATTAACATCAGGAGGAAAAAAAACAATATACTGTCAGAAATGCAAAAATGTAACTCTAATTAACAGGAGGTGAAAATTACAGTAGTTTTAAATTATATGCAGCCAAAAGGTGATGAGAATAAACCATGGAGGTGGTGGACAGTCCTGAGAAACTCACCAGATTTACTTTATATTTACACTTTAGAATATCAGTTCAGTTAACGTCCAAGTTCAGGTGTTAAATCCCAAATAGTGTTAAATGGAAAGCTAGTGCACTATGTAGGGTTTACAGTCCCTTGTTCCACACACCAAGTAGTGCCCTTGATCAGGGGTTAAAGAGGGATTTGGGATTCAGCTTTGTGTTAGAGGTTAGTTAGCTTTGTAGCTAAGCGTTAACCGTGAACAGAACGACATGGACGATTCAGAGTCGATTCAGAACGACTTAGAAGTGATTAGTGCAGAGACGGCGTGTTGTTTAAGACGCTACATAACGTTATCATTTCTTACTGAAAGTGCTTCTGTGTCTGGTTGTGAATGTGGGTTTTGTCAGGCAGCTGCTCTCTCCTCAGTACTGCGGACCGTACAGACCTACTCTCACCCACGCTGAGACACACAGTTAGTGTAATTAACCACTGGACAACACCTGGGACACGCCCACTCATACATACAGTTACACCTCACAGTGCTGTTACTGTCTATTATCATCACACGTGTGGAATAACTTCACTTGTCCAATCAGATCACTCAATCAGAACTGTCATATAAGTGAAAATAGTGTACCCTACAGTAATTTAAATACTCTTAAAAACTTATCAAAGACTTTATATTAATTACTTGAAGTAATTAAAATTTAACCAAATTTGTCTATGCGTGAAATCTTCGAAATATTAAATATTGAATATATTGAGTGAGTTTTTATTGAATTGTTTAAAAATTCCTGTCTAAATATATATTTTCTTCTTCTTCTGATTATTATTTGTATATGTACACAATCACTTGTAAAAAGTATTGAATTTGGATTACATAAATAAATTAATTCATGCATTGAAATAATAATACATTTCTGTAAAAATTTAGGCCCGGAATTTCTGCGCATACAGCGGTGCCGGTCATTGATAGGCTTTTTGAGTGTAAAACGCAGATCATCAGAGATTCCTGAATCAGCCAAACACAAGCACAAATATAATGATGCAATCACAGCGAAATGAGCTGGGTTACACACTCACACCTTACAGAGTGTCAGGAACATCTTCATGCGCACACTGCAGACGACAGCCTGCATTCTCTACAGCTGCTTTGAATAGAGATGGAAATAAAAAAAATGATATGAGAAGTGTCATGAGGAATGTTCCTGCAGAGACACTCACGATGGAACAGCACCAAGGAATACCATCTTCTACTGCCGAAAAAAATTACTCCCATCACTTCCTGCAGAGGCCGAGGTGTCCTCTGCTGCAAGTAACAGAGTCATCCCTGAAATAATCCTGAAATATTCATGGCAAGACTGACAGAGGTGATGATGTAAGAGTCTAAAATAAAATTAAAAGAAAAAGATGAATTTGTGAGACTTGTGATCACTTGTTGGTTAAGTTAGTTAGGTAGTAAATGAGAGCAGTAGATAGTAAGTGAATTAATGAAGTGTTCGTTAGGTAATTAGTTGGTGAGTTAATTAGTTGGTTGATTGGTTAGTGAGCAAATGAATGAGAGCGGTAGAAATTAAGTGAATGAGTCAGTGAAAAGTGATTTAGTTAGTAAAGGTTAGTTATTTACTTAAATAGTGAATGAATGGGAGTGTGAGTTAGTCAGCAAGTAAATGACAGAAATAAATAGTGAATGAGTGAGTGGTTAGTTAGTTAGTTAGTTAGTTAGTGAAAATGTTCTTTCTTTCTTCCCTTCTTTCTTTTCTCAGGGAGTGACTGAAAAAAATTAAAATAATTTCTTACTACTACTAGACAAATTGTATTTTCATTCATTTACTCATTCTTTCATTGTCTATACTGCTTTAGGGTCGCAGGGGGCCCGGAGCCTATCCAAAAAGACTTACCCTGAATGGGGTACCAATTCATCACAGGGCATTGTGTTTTCATCAAACTCTACATATAATTTAGCATAAAATTTTTAAATGTTATAATTTTAAACAACCCCCGTAGTCTGGGTTTGATTCCTGCCTCGGGGTCTGTGTGCATGGAGTTTGTATGTTCTCCTCATGCTTGGTGGGTTTCCTCCGGGTAGACTAATTCTAGTGCAGATGAGACTAATTGGTGTTTACCAAATTGCCCATAATGTGTGAATGAATGTGTGTGTGTGTGCCCTTCGATAGATTGGAACCCTGTCAAGGGTGTATCCTGCCTCATGCCCTAAATCTCCTGGGATAGGCTCCAGGCCCCTCGCGACCCTGAATACAGGATAAAGCGATATAGATGGTGAGTGAGTGAGTGAGTGAGTGAGTGAGTGAGTGATTTTAAACAAATACATGAAAACTAGTTAGACTTCTGAAACAAATTTTTTTTGGTGTATTTATTCATTTATTTTACATATCAAGACTTTGTTTCTGAGGTACAGAAAATCCAAAAATAAAAAAGGCAATTATTTTAAGTCAGCATTATTAAAGACTCCCACTGTTCAGCTTTAACAACAAAAATAATAAAATCTCACAAAAAACATTCAGAACCACTTCCTGTTGAGACGGAGATGTACTCTGCCAAATATAACCGTGAAATGATGTTGAAATATTCAGGACAAGCAGTGGAGTCACATGTCACACAGGAGGAATTAAAATGTAGTCTATTAAAAGAAAAGGGGAAAAAAATAATAATGAAAATAAACAAATAAATAAATCAGCTGGAAATGTGTCTGTTTCAGTCTCACTAAAATACATTTCAATTTATGAATATAAATAAGTGTTCTAAGCATTTGTTTTTTTACATGTTCTACGTTGCAATTTAAATGACTGAGATCCAGATGGTGTGAAATAAACTGAATAATTGAAGTGGAAATTATGACGGAAATGTCAAATTCTCCTGTTCGGCTCTGACACACAATCAAGTCTTTTCTGTAGCACCTTACTGAAAGATTACGTATATTTAGCCTTAAATATTAAGTAAATAAATATTTTAGATTCAAGAGATTCAATACTCGCGAGACTTAAATAGATAAATTAAATGAATACACTTACATGAATAAATAGAAGAATGATTTAAGCTAATAGACTATAACACTATAATATTGTAACTGTTATCTACTACTGTGATATGTGTAAAACATGATCCCCAGATATAGAACTATTGCATTTTAAATTTACAAATTGACACTTTCTCACAAGATTTAATTGCACATTTGATGTTTTCATATTGCACCTTGTTCTTGTTAATGAATAGGTGAAGGATAGTGAACTCAATACCAGATACATGTACACTCTGTATAGCAGCGATCTGATCGTGCATCATAGGTTTATTTCGTTACAAAGAAATGTATTTAAATGTTTGTGAAAGGAGCCTCTAGTGTTCGTGTAACAGTCAGGAAAAAAAACAAATTCCAATATTTGAAAAGACATTTTAACTTCTGATAAGAGGACACACTGCTTTTTTGTCATAATAACATTGATAGGCTGCACTGTGTCTTCACGTCTCCTGGATCACAGGTTTGATTCCCACCTCAGGTCTGTCTGTGTGCATGGAGTGTGCATGTCCTCCCTAAGCTTGCTGGGTTTCCTCTAGGTACTCCGGTTTCCTCCCACAGTCGAAAGACATGCAGATTAGGCGAATTGACATTCCCAACTTTCCCATAATATGTGAATGCATGTGTAATAAAAAAAAACATCAATAATAATATACATCAGGTATCAGGTAGAACAAAAGTTATTATTACTTTCATAATGTGTACATTTTACCACTACCAGGGTAAAGGAATGGCGTTGCAAAAATGTAGAACTCTCACAGTGAGCGTATTGTCATTATTATTTTTTGGTCATAGAAATAAAACAAAAACAAGCAGAAAAACAAATGATTATGTGATGGTTTTTTTATTCACTATTTTTTTTATTTGTATAGTTGTTTAAAATGACCTAAAATTCAGTTTATCACGTTGCCTATTTGGTTCTGAAATAAAAGGACGCCACTCTATACTGCACAATCCTGATCCTAGATTTTTTGTCTTATTAAAAAAAAACAGCAAAATAAATAATGTCTAAAATGCTCTGAGCTTTAAGAGCTACACTGTTTCAAGGCCATTTTATGTTATTATGAATTAATAAAGTGTATGATTTGTTGTTTCTTAGTAACTGAATAATTGTTATTTTGGCAGGTTGCTGAGCTGTAAGAGGAATAAAGAATGTTATGTTATAATTGATTTCAGGACAGTATCATCGCTTGCTCAGTGTTTTACTGCTTTTCCTGGGAGTCATTTATGCAAAATAATAAACACTTTCCTGACAAGCTAATAATGTATTTTCCTGTAAGACCACACATCATCTCACATGTCGTCTCAGTGAAGAGGAATCCTCCCGTGTCCCCTGTCATAAGCTCGCCATTATCGCTGTTACCGTGAGTCATGATCTCTCTCTACAAGTGCGCTGATTTCCTGCTGTGTATAAAGGTGAACTCGTCCATGTGAGGAGAGAAATGGTCCAGGATAAACACATTTTTTAATATAGAGCGCTCTGAGTCATGCAGAGAGAGGTGACCGAGCTCATCTCGACGGTTGGACACGTCACCATGGTTACCATGGTATAAAAGGTTAAACTGCACAGAGAGGTTTATGTTATAGACGTGGTCAGAGGCTATGAATAAAACCCTTACTGAACAAAAGCCTAGATTGTCTGATGAAGAAGGGGAATTTTAGACTGAATAAAAGGTGAATTGATAAAATGTGTGAAGAGAGAGAAAAAAATCAGGAATAAATGCGCAGCACTGAGGTGTGATGGAATAAAGTCAAGGTCAATACCCTGCCATATGTTTCTATAATGCTGCAGGCAAGAAAGTATTCTATTCATTCAAGAGCGACTTTGCATTAATTCATTTATAATTACATTTAATGTTTTATGAAACAAGTTCTCACTTATGTTTTATCAGCTGTAAACACTCATTACCTCATTTTTCTCTCTTTTCAGTTTTACAGAAACAAAAAGATGTTGGAAATCTCAGGTCCAGTTACAAAACTGCTGACACTGGAGACTCCTTCCTTTTTTCCTTACAGAAAACTTTATCATATAAATGGTTGCACTGTTACCAGAAAATGATTCCATATTAGAACGAGTGCTTTCATATAAACCTGTCAGAGGAAATGAATCAACTGCTTCTGACCAATCAGATTTAGGAGTTTGACATGACTGTGGTGTTTAAATCGTGAGTAATAGCCGGCATAAAAATATGATTATGAACCGCAATTCTGTTGGCTGAAGTTAATTGAAGCTGAAAGTGCAGCAGTGAGCTGCTGAATACTGATTTCCTCTTCATTGAGCCTTTCTACAAAATGTTTTATTTCTCTGCCCAGGTGTTATACAGTATGACAGTTTGAGTCCATCAGGGTTATCTCTATGTTTGATGTGCATAAAGGAGGTATTTTAAAACTTCTTTTATTTGGTAGAAGAACAAAAGCTCTTGTTCTCATTCCAGCATCGCAGTATCTCCCTCACCCACATGTCGGGACACGAAGCGGCGTTTAGAGGAACGTCAATGTCTTATGGAGAAAGTGCAGTAAAGGAGAAGAATGTAAGTCTCTTAAGAAAGCCAGGACAGCATGAGACAAATTAAAACTGCGTTACTTGGGCAATTAAACAAGCTGGGAAAATTAACAGTTTGACAACAAAACACCATAATCACTATTTTCATACAGTTACTTGTTTTGGCAAATTATTCTCTTTCACACAAGGTTGTCTATATCAAAATGTTTAGTAAAATGTAAAAAAAAAAAAAAATTGGATATATAACAATTTAAGACACTTTATTAACGAGGAAGCTATTCCAGAGCAAATCTAGCCAATAGCATTGCTTATTTCTGTCACATGATCAATGTATTGGGACTACCAACTTCACGGAATACTGGCAGCTGTGAGGGAATTAAATTATTTAAGTGGATTCTTGAGGAATGTTGAAGCCAAGAAAAAGGAGATTACACTCTGTTACTGCTTGTAAAACCCACAAAAGTCTTCGGGATAGTGTAGTGTAAGCATTGTGGTGAAGTTTATTTGTAGTCAACACCTTTTTTTAGCTGCATTTGGAAATTAACTATAGAGAAATTACAGAATTAGAATTTTTCACCTTTATTCACACTTACGTAACTCAAACTATTTTGAAAAAAAGTAATAAATACTGTAACTTTCACTATACTATAATTTCGAATTCTTCCGAACAGAGCAATTTGTGTTTTTTTTGCTTTTTTCAGAGTAACATGACAAGCAAGAAGCTGAGAAAGAAAAATGACAGGCTGCTGAGGGAACGATCCAGGACATAATAACAAATAATCAACTTTCATAAACTTTCATACTTTCTAAAACAGCCCTACATCCAGTGTTTTACTTACGGTGGCCCAGAAGGGCAAATCATCTTTCCCATATATGTGTATGTTCTTTCCCTTGTAAATGTGTGCTTTTTCTCTTGAAAAAAAAAATTTTTTCCTTGAAAAAAAATTTTTTTTT
>JAQMYK010000037.1:32315698-32326727 GCA_030014345.1 Clarias buthupogon
CACACAGACATGTATGTGGACTTCAACCTCAAATAATAATAATAATAATAATAATAATAATAATAATAATAATAATAATAATAATAATAATATCACTCATTACAGTAAAGATCAGCAGATTATTTTTAGCTTTAACCTTTTTCGAAAAAACTATTAAATTCTTTTTTTCCTTTAATGACGAGTACTAACACTAGTTTAAACATACAATACAGACATACAAAAACTTATGCAAAAGTATAGAAATCCTGGGGAAGTTATCAAATATGGTTCTTTGCTTGATTAAGGGTTAATAACAATAATATAAGACTAAGTCTTAAAATCACAGAAAATACCGCTGACAAATGAATGTGTGAAGAACATTTGTGAAACAAATGTTTTCTAGTAGCAAAAACATGAACGATCCAAACAAAACAAGGTTAATTTAATTTGTTTACCTAGCTATCTACAGGCTGATTCACTCGAAAGAGGCCCCAAATATTCTTATATATGGTATATATGTATGTATGGTATATATCTAATATATGGTTTCTAAATGTACAGTATCAGCAGGGGGAATAGCAGCAATTTAACGTTTAATCATATTTCTTCCTAAATCCACTCTGACATCGCTTAAACAAACAGATGCCCCAGTGGGTTCGCACTATGAAGATGCGCTGCTCATTACTGTACATCTGGCACCTACTGTACCTTATCGGTCTGACTCTGGGGCAGCCTGGCGTGTTCGAAGCTCCATACACTGAGAAGTACATTGTTTCATTCAAGTTGTTTTTTTTTCTAAGCGAGAGTTATTACATAATATTTGGGGCCTTTTTAATATGAATCACCCTGTATAAGCTAAGAAACTATTAGCAGAATGTAACTAGCTATATAGCTATCTATTAATAAAAATTATTTCAAATATTCCGCGTTGTCATCGTTCCCCAAATCACAGAAATCTCTCTCACACTGTTTCAGACTAAAGGCTTAACGGATGCGTAAGGTTAAACCCCCCGCTTCTCCACAATCACACAATCAGACATGCGGTGTGATCACACTGGGCTGAGGAAGAGCATCTGCAGGTTTGAACACAGATTCTTTGCTGTGAAATGAATGAAAAACAACAGATGAAGGATAATTTTGGCCCAAATGCAATCAAAGCTCATGCTCATCATGAGCACATTGCAACCCCCAAAAATCATGATATTAGCAGAAAAAGAAGAAAAAAAAAACTCTAAATGCTGCCTTGCATACAGAATGTAAGAGTTTTAATTCTGAGTTGAAATCTAAGTAACTGAAAAATAGAGTTTAGATGAAGGTTTTTATTGTGATGCTTTAATGCTCTAACTAACAGTCTGATCCTCCTTCTGTAGTCTCTGATCCGGTGCAATCCGGCTGAGAATAGATTAGATTGTACTAGCGGATCGATTAGCATGCAGGGCTGACAGATTTACTTTACAGGTGTGTGGAAATACTGACCAAACTAAACAAAGTATAAAAGGGAGGGAAAGAAGGAAGGTCAGGTTCAGATAGTTCGGCTAACTTTCCTGTATGACACATAATCATCTAACAAACATTGGGCATTGTCACGAAGCAGAATTAAACGTGTAAAAAAAAAAAACATCTGGATAAACATTTCAAAATGTCATTTTAATTTAAGACTAAACATGAAACTAACAGTAAAACCAACATTTTTCACTAGACCTAGCTAGATGTTTTTTTTTTCCCCCTACAGGTCCTGGCTGAAATGTTTTGTTGTTGTTTGTGTTGTTTCAGATTTGTTTGTTTATGTAAAGTGTATTAATGCACTTAACTAACTTGACATACTGTATGTAATCAGATAAAAAAGCTAACTACTACAGTTTCATCTATCTGGGCTAAAACTTGGGAATGGACAGTACTGTACATTGATTTATGTCTTTTAATTATTAAGTTACAGAAAATCAAATACACACACAGAAATGCACGAGTCCTTTTATTATAAGTGACATAAATTATCATAAGCCGGCCTGAACGAGAAATTATTCATGGTTAATGTCCGACAGTAGCTTACTATTGACTCCCTGGGAAAGAATAATGATCCTTTTAGTTGCAAAATAAATAAATAAATAAATAAAAATATCCAATTGTATAGATTTTGCTACTTATTGCTACATATATTGGTCGCAAAATTCATTCCATAGATAAGCAAACCCATCAACACTGAGTCGTCTGTTGCTGCTGTCTGTTCATTTTTCATCTAATGCTGATCATTTACAGCCTGTAATATTTAATCAAACAGCTGCACTTCTGGTTTGAAACTCATTTCCCTTCACCTGGACTACACTACCCATCAGTCCCTCCTCATAACACAACCTCAATAAACCATCACTTTAAACCCTGATTAGTTGTCGCTGTCTTGATGAGCATTTCCTAAGTTTGCTCTTGAACTTGAGTTCTCAGTTCATGTTTATTCTTCTGTTTGTTTGTTCTGCTGTTAATTCAGCACGTCACAATTAATCGTCTGCATTTGCAATTATAATATCTGAGAAGTTTTTCACAAAACATACACAGCAGTGTCGATTATATAATATACACTGAAATGTTTATAAAAGTCTAACAAGGCCATTAGCGTTTAGGCTTTGTCCACATGTGTTACCTTAGTAGGCCTTCCGGGAGATCATGAGTTTAAATCCCAGGTGATGTTGGACTGAAGTAGAAGTGAAGTTGTTTGAGGATGTTATGCCACTTCCAACAGTGCGTGAGCGAGCAGCTCGGAGGAGACACGTGGTGACTGGTTGTAGCCTTTATATGGGAGTGCCCTAATGATTGGTAGGAATTGGAAACGACTAAAATTAGGGAGGAAATCGGGGAAAAGAACAAAAATAGAAAAAGAAATATGGAAGGATACTCCAATATTAGTGCCCTGCAATCGATTGGCAAGTCTCCTGGGATAGGCTCCTGGTCCCCCATGACCTGATATACAGGATAACGTGGTATATATATGATTAGTGAGTCAGAGTAAGTGATCTTCAGGACAATGTTTTGCATTAACTTTTTTAATGAACTTATTAAAAAGGACACTATCTTATCTATAACATAACATACGTGATATGTTTCTTTATATTAAAAAAAAAAACAGTGCACAGATCATAGTCTGTATGTTTCTACCAAATCTGTGTTTTTGTGCCTTACAGGTTCGTTTTAGAGGAAAATAGTTTAGATCAACTGCTTAGGAAAGTGATGTACCGCTCCACTTTGGGTTTAATTGCATTTCAGTTCATGTACTCAGGCAGCGTAATGAAAACTCATGACCCCTATTGTATTAATTTAAACGAGGGTAGGCGGGTTTCCATCTTCAACAAGTGCACCCACTCACACGGAATTGATCCCCCTCAAGGTCGCACTCTGACCTGATGCAGAGCTCACTGGTGATGAATGTCGAGATTGGACTGAGGAGGTTAATGAAAGGCCGTTTGCTGTACATGAAAACGCCTCTTCGACGATGCTAATGAGGCTCTGAGCAGAAACATATGCACCCTGGGACAGCCAAGCTATTTATCCAAGGACTTCAGCGGCTTTAAAACAGAACCACTTGACTCTGTGAATTTATTAGTCTCCTTGCTTAAGCATATAAAAGATCGAGAAAAAAAAAAAAACCTTTGGGTGCAATGTGTGTTATGATGTCCTGCAACACAGAATGTGTTGCAAGGCAGCTTTGTTAAGTGGGATGTGTTACAGTATGTTGCCATGGAGATTCGATGTAGAAACCTCTGCCATAAATCTACA
Source organism: Clarias buthupogon (assembly GCA_030014345.1). Classification (NCBI taxonomy): domain Eukaryota; kingdom Metazoa; phylum Chordata; class Actinopteri; order Siluriformes; family Clariidae; genus Clarias; species Clarias buthupogon. The sequence goes on from JAQMYK010000037.1 coordinate 32,319,443, forward strand.
CATCACTGATATACTGTACCCATTACATCCTGATGATGTATACTGTATATCTGAGGCTGTGTACGGTCCAGGTCTACCACTTACTTTTTTAGTTAAATCAAATACAATTTTATTTGTACAGCGCTTTTAACAATAAACACTGCAACAAAACAGATTTACACAAATATATAAATATATACACCCCCCCAGAAAATTTTTTAAAAATAAAATGACACACTTTATTAGACTGAATTTTACTTCGATTACAGCCGTGGCATCATTTTGATAACCTTATGCAGTGTAACAACATTCATGTCCGTCTACATTCATTTCTCTCCAAGGTCTTGTAATGATGATGTGAGAGTCTGACCACTGCATACACACCTCTTCAGCACATCCCAAAGATTCTCACTGGGGTTAAGGTCTGGACTCTGTAGTGGCCGATTCAGCTGACTTCGTTTTTATTGCCCCATAATGTTGCTAAGTCTAGACATGAGCAACTGAAGCAACCCCAGATCATGACACTGCCTCCAGAGGCTTGTACAGTGGACAGTATGCATCACTTCATCTTCTAACTCTGATTCACGCGTCACTATGGACTCATCAGAAAACATGACCTTTTCCCATCGCTCCATAGTCCATTCTTTATGCTCCTAACAAATCAAGTCTTTTATTCTCTGGGAGTCTCACTGATAAGTGGTTTTCTTAAGGCTACACAGCTGTTTAGTCCCGATTCCGTGAGTTCCCTTCACATGTGCGTATGGAAATGCTCTTACCCTCACTATTAAACAAAGCCAGCTACTGTTATTGTTTCTGCTGTGAGTTTATCACACTTATTCAGGATATTTTTCCGACCACATTTCTTCCTCAAAGATGATAGGCCACCACTATCCTTCAAAGTTTTAATAATGCATTTTATTACAGTTCTCGACCCAATTTTAGTAGTTTCAGCAAATTTGCTTATTTGTTTTCTTCGTACAATAATTTAAGATAACTCTAGAAACAGAACAACATCTTTGCAGTGTCGACAGGATACGCTTTATGACATGGTTGTGTAGCAAAGAAATGAGAAACTACTCATTGCATTAGTTATAAAATGTAGTTATTCATTTACTTTTGGCCAGGTTATGTATTTTTGGCTAAGTAACATGAATGATGGAAAAGCGATACCACGTGTCATGTAATGATGGATCACATGCTAGTTACCTATTTAACTGTGTTAGGAAAAACTGAGAGAGAGAGAGAGAGAGACATGAACAAATGTATTGAATGCAGTGAGTTTCCAAGCAGCAGGATGAATCTGTACTTGTAGTAGCCGTAGCTCTTATCATTTAATAAAGTTGTTTATGTCGCACAATGTATTTGTTTCTCCTCTTATAAAGTCAAATATCATTCTCTGATGTTCACTTAAGCTTTTATTTTCCCCCAGTTTGTTTTATTTTTGTTGTCACTTTTCAATTTTCTGTAAAACACTCTTTATAGGATAAGAAATTCATCCTAGCAGTTTAGCATCTACTGTACATAAATCTGAGTGTGGTTCAGAGACAATGCTTCTAGAGATTTTTTTTTTACTACATTCACTATCTTCTTCTCCTTCTTTTTCTTCTTCTTCTTTTTCTTCTTGTTCTTCTGGATGCTCCTGTTAGCAGTCACCACACTGGACCATTTGTCTCCATCTAAATCTGTCTACCACGTCTTCTTTTGTCACTCCAACCTCCTGCTTGTCCTCCCTCACCACATCCGTAAACCTCTTTACCTCCATCTCTAACGTTCTTCTCCTGATATACTCCTCATCCCTCCTCTGCACATGTCCAAACCCTCTCAATCTGTTCCCAAACCGTCCTACCTGCACTGTCCCTCAAGTATACTCATTTCTAATTCTGTCCATTCTTGTCACTCCCAAAGCAAAACGCAACATCTTCAGCTCTGCACCTCCAGCTCTGCGTCCTGTCTCTTTGTCAGCTGAAACATCTCCGAACTGTACAACATTTCCTGTCTCACTACCGTCCTGTAAACTTTTCTTTTCATTCTTTGCCGATGCCTTTCTGTCACAGATCGCTCCTGCTACACTTCTCCACCCGCTCCACCCTGCCTTCTCTCTCCTCTTAACTTCTCTACCACACGCCCCATTGCTTTGGACAATTCACCCTAAATATTTAAACTCCTCTATTTCCTACAAACTGCAATTAATACATCCACTATATTATTCTTATATTTTACATTTTAATAGAAATTTTGTTTTAAAGAAGTCCATGGTGGCTTGGAGCTCACCGCAGTCATGGACATCATGAACATTCAAGTGGATCTTTGAAAAAAATTCTTTGTCAACTTGTGGAAGAGACACGTCTGTTTGTGTGTGAACTGTACACACACTCATTCACCACTGACAGTCCTGTCCTCACTCCAAGACATTTGCACATGTTTGGGGCATTAAAGGGGTTCCTGGGAGGCCGGCGTTTCAGACGTAAAGTAGGCTTTCCTATCATAGTTTTGTCGTACTGAGAAAACTTTCTACCTTGATGGATACACAAGCACTAGTGAAACACTGGGATAAGTGCGTTAGTGTATCAGGGGATTATATAGAGAAATAAAGGGAGTCTTTACTTTATGAATATCACATATGATCTAAATTGCGTATTTCTACTATTAACAATATAGTCACAGATACCTTAAAGTTTTCTTATTTTCACTTGCACAAACTAAAGTATGACTCATATGGTTAATATTGTTGTTTTTTTAAAACTAGAACAGCATTCAGATTTTTTTTTACAAGGCTCCCATGCTCTCAAACAAAATGTACTCTCAAGTATTTCTTTTTTATTCACATTTCAGTGACACGGCACATCTGCGTCTCTCTCCTGAGGTCGTCGTGTCTTTTAGTGAGTCAGTGCAGCTCTCGTGTTCTTTCTGAGTCACCAGCACTTTTCCATTCTCATAAAAGCCGCGCATAAGACGTAATATGCCTTCATACAGAGCGTATCTGAGATCCTCGTTGGAGTTTATCACCTTAACTTTAAAGATGTAATCAATTAAAAGAGCTCAGAGAGAAGTTTCACGTCCACACAAAGAAATTAAAGGTGAAGGTTAATGATCAGCAAGGTATTTTAGAAATGTTCGTTATGAATATTCAGTAAGCAATAAAACACTGTGTGTGTGTGTGTGTGTGTGTGTGTGTGTGTGTGTGTGTGTGTGTGTGTGTGTGTTTCCACGTTATAGCTTCACTTTGGACTGGAGACTCCTTCTATAAATGCTCTCTAATCAGGTTTCTCTTAAAACCTGATTATACTTAAAAGTTAATACAACATTTACACAATTCATTCTGTTAAAATATAAAATGTGACACAGTTGAGGTTTGTGGCTAACGCTGGCCATAAATCTATATTTATAATATTTAACACCCCACAGCACTGCGGATATCATAAAATGTTAATAGTTTGCACTGCTATTATTTCTTGTTCTTCTACTACTTACTTTTTCCCAAAATAATATTTTACTATCATTCACTTCGTTCCCTGGGATTTGAAGGCATTTTGTGGTTGAAAATCTGTGGGACTTAAAGCAGACCCACTTTACATAATTATCCAGAAATTATAAGAACGAGCACAAATTAATACAAATAAAACCCTTCTGCGGTTATAGAGAATTAATCAACACCAATCAGACAGATCAGAATCCATCAGCGCGGTTATGTTATACATCTTGTGCATGCAAATAAAATTAACAAAAGTGAATTATATATATTCATCTGCGCTCAAATATGAGACGAAACTTTCTGCCAGTTATGGTTATAAATTTATCAGCAATTCCACCAACAAATGCAGATATAAAGCATATACGAATGTGTAATTTATGTATTGTATGGCTGTATACAGTTTATACGAACTCGTACATGATGCCATGTGCAAGGAAGCAGGGGAAAAATAAATGAAAATTAATGAGACTATATCTCTGTCAAACAAAACAGTTTAGATGTTAAAATAAATAAATAAATAAATAAACGAATTAATAATAATAATAATAATAATAATAATAATAAATTAATTAATTATATGAAATAAATAATTCCGGATTTCTGCAGATAACAATTTAAAGTCGCCAAGAAAGTAAGTAAGTAAATAAATAAATAATCAAAATAAACATTTACTATTAGCATTTTTCATCTTTATTTTTTATGTTTTTAAGGCCGCATCTTACTTTTTATACTATTATTGTTGGAAAAATAAACAAGAAAAATCAAACAACAATAACAAAAACAACAAAGCAACTTTAACATTTAACGTTTTACTTTGTTTAATATATTACACTCAGATCAGGTTCATAATAACTTAATTGCTGTATTTTTACTCAGTTAATGCACATTTTATTGTTTATTGAATTAATGTCATTTTTTCTTATTAGATTTGTAGACACACATGTGGATTGTCAGTGTCGAATGTTACACTTTACAGTGTTTATGTAGGTACAGACTCGCTCCACAGTGTCTATCGAGTTATATAAAGTCAACACTGGGGATTTTACTGTGTACCTTTATTTCCCCATATACAAGTCTGAGACTTGAAGCATTTCAAATGAATATGTCTATTGAAGTAAAAAATTTTTTTGTAATAATAAAAATAAAATAAAATAAAACAAAATAAAATAAAGGTTTTCCATTACGCAAGCTCTGTATTATTACCTGGCTTTATTCCGAGGCGACGAGAAAACTTGGAGGAGCGGTCTGAATGATCAGTTTATCAATATGTTTAGAACTCAAGGCTATGATCAAGGCTCCTGTAACTGAAATCTTTAGAAACGGATCTCAGGCGAGCTCTACGCAGAGCAGCACATTGATTTTGGAGTGCATGTGAAGAGCTCAGTTATTGACTGCTCGGACCTGGAGTCAATCCATTAGTGTAATGAGCGAACCTAGCAATCTGTAGGACTTCGACTCTGCTGGTGAGGAGGAAACTGTGGAGAGGAGAAGATTTATGCGAGTTCTGTGAGACAGCTGAATAACATTCCGAGACCGTGGTGGGAAGCCTGAAGGCATTTGGGTCCTTGACGTTACTCGGGAGAAAGTCATTACCGTTCCACATCTCCTCAGTGCTCGGGCTTCCGTCTGGCTCGAGACGTGAGGGTTTCTGACAGGAGCACCATGGTTTATTCAAATGTGGAAAACAGGTACCTCTATTGGTTGAAGCTGCTGTAAAAGCCATGATGTAAATCACGTCACTGTTCAGCATTTTTGTCAGGTTTAAAATGAATAATACCACGCTAAAATCTTTGTTCATATCTGTTATCTTTTTTTTTTTATTATTAGGAATAGAAGATTTCAGATTGTGCTTTCATACAAAAATAGATGTGAGTTTTCCCGTGGAGACGTGTGTGTCTCCTGCCCACTGGACGAGCTACGTACATTATTGTAATGCCGTACAGGGAAGAAGTGATGTCATTAGAAAATAAAAGCTAGTACAGTACACACCTATGTGTGTGAAGGTTTCTGTCAAGTGGTTTAGGAGGATGATGGACAATCCTGACGCGAGGTGATGGATAGTGATAATTTTATGTCATCATCATCACAAGTGGACAGGCAGGTGAAGCCACAGAAATAATCCACAGTGTGTGAGGTGAAGAGCCCTTAAAGATTTAGCTATTATTTGTTTTTTTTAATAAACCTATATAGGGCTCAGAATTGTGCAGTACAGAGTGACATATTATTGTCTTCCCCAAACACGACTGAGAGGAAAAGTAGAAACTGGGTCACAAAGTCAAAGAAACAGCACAAATACACACAATCATGTGTTTCTATGGTTTCTATGTTTACTTGTTCTGGTGTCCTGCTTCTGGTTGTAGATCACATCACATGGACGCCCCGTGTGGTCTGTCTGTGAAGCGTGTGGTGACTGGGGACGGTTCCACTTTACCTAGAAGACGGTTCTAGCCTCGTCTGATGCAGACAGCTGTTTCTCTGAGGACTCATGACTTCAGTCACTCGATAGTTCAGGACTGGAGTTTCCTACAGTCTACCTGATCCTCCAATAACCAACTGGACCCCATATGAACTTAAACACATCTCCTGTTATACTGAACTTCCGGCCTCCTAACACACAGTATGAGTGCAGATCAATCCCTGCCATCTCAGGGAGTTTTTCCTTGCCACTGTCGTCCTCGGCTCGTTCATCAGGGACGATCTTATCATTTTGATTCATACACATTCACATCTCATACAAACTTAAATAATTATTTTGATTGTGTAAAGTTGCTTTGCAACAATGTCAATTGTTAAAAGTGCTATACAAATAAAATGTAATTGAATTGAATTGAAATAATAATTTCCGCTGCTCACGCAGCTCGCTTATGTCATTTACAAACCTTAAAAGCATCTAAGTGCTGAAAGTGGAGACTCCTTCTATAAACTTTTTATGGATATTTTCTAAAAAAAAAAAAAAACATTTTATCCCATTAATCAGATCTTTGTTAATCTTTGTTAGACAAGATATTTGGCTTTTGGACCTGTCATACTGTAATACTAATCCATCCATTATTTTTTGTGCATGAGCTGTTACTATGGAGATGATAATGCATAAGAATACATGCATTAATATAGATTCACAAAATGATAATTTCAAATGAAATTGATCAAACTGGGAGGTTTTCTGTTGCATAGAGCTTCAGTGTTAAATATAAAATGTTGAGTAACTTTACTGAACTCACAGCTACTCCTCTCATTCCCCATTCAGTCAAAACACCTTGAGATGTTTAAATGAAAGGGAAATAACAATAAAGAAAAGAACTTGTTAAGAACATGAATAGCGTGATTAAAAGTCTGCACACGCTGGCCGGACTCATTGTGATGTTAATATTGACACTAAATCTCTTTCTACGCATCACATACGTCTCTGAATCAAATAACAAGTAAGATGCATGCAAATGAAGATAAACACAGTGCAGTTTATACCACGCTCACCTTCCAGGCCCCGCAATCTCACACCTGTTCCGTTAGGTTTGTCCCGTGTCACTGACTTTTTAATTATAATGATTCTCATCTTGTTCACACAATACACCTTTAGCCATTTGCTTGTTTTTTGCCCCCTGTGCCTTTGTACCTGCTTGTCGTCAGAATAAACCTCTTGCATGTGTATGTATATTCACACATACTGTAGGATAGTAAATAAAAGCACCTTGTACATATTTTAACCTTATTAAATAAATACATTAAAAAAGGAACTAAAGTAAAAGAAGTAAAACAAAGAAAATACAAACCGGATTCCAAAAAAGTTGGGACACTAAACAAATTGTGAATAAAAACTGAATGCAATGATGTGGA
>JAQMYK010000037.1:32394061-32407016 GCA_030014345.1 Clarias buthupogon
TTAACCACTGGACAACACCTGGGACACGCCCACTCATACAGAGAGTTACACCTCACAGTGCTGTTACTGTCTGTTATAACCACTCATGTAATGCCTCCCGTTCAGTCAGATTACTCGGTCGGATCTAACTGTTGTATAAAGCATGTTATAATCTGTTTCTATTTAAGGCTTGGCAGTGAATAGTTTCACTATGGGGGGGTAATTACAGTCCTTTTTTGTATCCTGAAATGCTTATCTATAATTTCAAGCTTTTACATTGCTCTTCATCGCATTTGCCTCAGATTTCTTGTGTGCTGTAGAAGTTTTTTCTGTACTCTGCGTACCCCTGTACACTGATTGCGTGACTTTAAAATGCCCTTTTTAGCTTGTGTAATTAAGATCTCACCGCACCTCACATTCTCTCCCACACTGACTGACTTTGCAGCTGAAAATGCAGCCTAGTCATCGTTTTCAATGTTTTTGTCCTTGAGGTTTGATCGAGTGAGGGTTGTGAAGTCTCTTGTTTCCATGGTGATGTGAGTTTTAAAGTTACGATGCCAAACTCGTGTGGATGAAGCCAGATTTACTACATTATTCTAGATTGCTGGATGACCTTAGACCTTCTCAAATACATTTCAGTATTTTGGTGATATTTTAAATAATCATTTGAAAATTTTTCATATTTCTTTATGAGTATTGACACTAAAATTGATGTAAGCTTGTGGAAGCGTATGGCCTGTAAAAAATCGTTGCTTAAATTAAAGCATTCCATGCAAAATTAAGGATTTTCCCCAAAACATCCATAAAGTCCGTAACTGTGTCAAATTCATGCTGTAATATCCTAACAATTTAGCATTTTAGAATAATACACTTTTTCAGGTTTATGTGTTTCATGTGAAATCCAAATTGGCCAAGTGTGATCTGAATGACAATTAAGATTGTTGAAATGTTTGAATTTTAAAAAGTTACGGACACTACAGACATAAAAGGACATGACATTGTATTTAGCAAATGCTTTTTTTTTTTATATCTGATAAAATTATAAATGTGTATGCATATTTACAAAAAAAAAAATGAAGCATGGATCGGGAGATAAGAGGCATTAAGTGTTATAAAAAATGTTGTTATATGATCCTATTATTATCCTATGATTATATAATGACTTTGTAGCACCAATGACATGTTTCGGCTGAGCGTATCATTAATAATCAATGTTATTTAATTCAGTTCACCACCTGGCAGTAGTGTTAATGTTATGGCTGACTGTTGTGTGTATTACATATTACACCTTTTGGTCTTTTTGGCTTTACATTTACATTTACATTTAGGCATTTGGCAGACGCTCCTATCCAGTGTCCCTTTCTACTTTTCCTAACTTCTTAAAGTTTAAAGGTTTGTTATGTAGCATGTGTTGACAGAAATGTTTCTGTAATTTTATGAGAATTGAAAAAGAAGAAAAAAAAGATAAAAATTTTTTTTACTTCTATTTCACACTTGCTTGTATTTTTGGAATCCGGCACCAGGGAGTTCAGTACATTTTGTTGAAGTGTGAAAAGTTAGAGTGAACCAGTTTGTGGTCCGTGGTCTGAGGCTCACTTCAGCAGATCTGTGGTGCTCTGCTTGGCTTTGTGGCGAGACCGCCCTGTAATCCTACTTTTTAAAAAGAAAAATGCGGATTTCATGCCTGCTTGGGTGCTTTAAAAATTTTCACACTAACATTTTGTGCATCCAAATGCAAAAAGTTAAAAATAAATTATAAACTTGTAATTATGAGGTTCACCTTCAAAAAGCCCAAAAATCATTCCAGGCACGAGTATGAACACACACTTAATATTTATTTTGATGTCATATTTGTCCTTTCTCTTAAAGGGTGCCAGTATTTATGAAAGTCGTCATATGTTTCAATGAGCAAAGGCTGCTTGGGTTGCAATCCTCTGCACCACAAACCCATAACACATTGCAAGTGTACAGAAAACAACACATGGTTTCTTTAACGCTGCAGAATGGATTAAACACCAGAAACGACAGACAGATGGGACGCGCAGATTCAAAACACAAAAATAAACAACTTCACAGAGCCGCGCAAGCGCAGCAAGCTAACGCGAGATACGCTGCAACATCCCGCGTCTTGTGTACAGATGGTAGAGGGATATTCATGCTTATGGTTAAAGAGCACTTATGTAAATCAGGTAAACGAGGCTGAAAGGTTTAAACACACATTTAAATATTTTTTTTGGGGCCCTTTGATTTTTTAATAGGGTTAATGTTTCCTGTTGTCATGGCGATTAATTAGTCACACTTGTTGCTTATTAGTGCATCTAATTTAAAATTGCATTTAATGAGAATGCTTTCGGTTCGTGTTTGTGAAATAGTGCAGATTATTATAATTTATTTTTGGGGGGGGGGGATTGTGTTTTGTTTTGTTTTAATGTGGTAACAGCCTGATCGTTATTACCGGGTTTGCAATAATAAACACAATTTGAGCACAGACTTGCACCATGAATGTTCTTCCCTATCCAAGTGTGACGCTTCAGGTTCTCAATGCGTCTATCATGTTGTCATTAATTTCCTCTCACACACATGATGATCACTTGCTCACCAGGTCGAATGTGATTGAACAGTGTTATTACTAAATCCAAAGTCAGATTGCACCGTGTTCTTACCAGGCGCTTATCAAGAGCGTACCTATTGGGTTTGTTGCTTCTGGCGGGTTGGTATAAATACCACAACATGTTCTGAAAATGATGTAGATGCTCTAATAACCTGCTGCAGATGCGACACAAACATGAGAAACACCAGAAACATTTAATATAATCTTAATGCGGTCTTCTACAACGTGACATAGACCTATCATGGTCATAGAACAAGCCTAAAAAGGGCACTGGGAGGACTCTATAGACATCGCGACAACATAGTGACATCCTTTTTGTGCCATGCTTGTAGTACAGTATCAAGTCCCTAAGAAGTGTTAACTGGTCAATGCCACCATTTCTACGTCTTTATTAACAACGTCTTGTTTTTACTGAATCCTCACCAGGCTTTTAATTAACAAAAATGCATGGCAGCTTCAGGTGCAGGTTGACAATAATACATCATTACCGGGTTCCACTGCCTTCCTGCCGAGTGTGACGCGTGGGGTGGGGGTGTGGGGGAGCTGGCTATAAGAAAACATGGATGTGTATGCTGTCAGAAGGTGTGTGAATGGACATTGGGAGGCAAGAAACATGTTATAAATAAAATGTGATATTCTGTTGTTTTGAGGTTTTATTTACAATGTTTTTGAAAAATATTATTAGGGTTATTCTAATGTATAAACAAACAAACAAACAAACAATGTTGGTCTGATGATGTGTTTTCATTTCAACTTTAAAACAACGTCATACAACATTAGGGTCTCTAATGGGATTGGGTATAAAACTCACCTTAACTCTTAAAATTAAATAGATTCATTTTGATCTTATATAATTTATTGGAAATTAAACATTCCTTTTCACTCGACCCCTCATTAAGACATGCAGGCGAGGTGTATTGATTGTAACGCAGTAGAAACCCCAACATACGGTACATTATATATCCCTAACAGGGATACCAGGTTTTGCGATTACGCCGTGTTCATACCCTGGCGATGTCTTTGCTGGATTATCGTAGGTGCTAATCAAAAACGTTAAATTGACCACAGTGGCTTAAATGTAATTTCATTTGCAAAAAAAAAAAAAGACTTAAAGCCTGAACAGAGCTCCAGCTGTTCACAATCAATTTTACAAGGAAAATGCAGTGCTGTGTGGCAAATTACATTAGGTCAATTTCAGTTATCAGGTGACAGGTGGGAGAAAAATGGCCGTTCTTGGTGACACTGAAGACGGATGGTGGTTTGACAAGTGGGGAGGGTCACACCTCAGTAATTACCATGGGAGGTGAAGTGGGCTTTCTTTCCCTTGTGTAAGTGCTTGTCTGAGCCCATGGATTTCCAATCTTAAACTCCCATTAACCATTTGTTTGTCAATTGCACCTCACCATGGCTGCATTTATTTGTGAGTCACCTCACCATGGCTGCATATCATAAATTCATCATGTTTAAACTGAAGCTGGCAGTCACATAGTCAAAAGGTTCAGTAAAGTGCCGACCATGGCCTGCCGCCGTGCAGCTTAGTCAATTATTTCAAAATGTCAGAATAAGAAAAACATCTCTATCGGGTCCCAGATTGTCCTTGACCATTAACTTGGCCGAGAATGAAATTCAAAAAACAAATTATAAAACCACCGGTACAAAATCTGATAAAGAAGTGTGTGTACTTTATATGTATTTTTCACCTGTACTTTGTTCACCTTTTAAGCAAGCAATTTCATTTTCAGCTGCTTTCAGCTTGTCCTCATCCAAAGCCTTCAATGACCTTCTGGAAAAACTTGAAGCTGCACTTGAGGTTTTATGAAAAGCTTAGATTAAGGGCATAAACAGCATGTTGAACCCCATGATGACACTGTCGGCACTGGTTAGAGCTTTCACGCCTTTGATCAGAATTCCCACATCCCCCGAGCTCCACATCCCTTTCTCTTTGGATCGGGTAAATCCCCATGACTGTGCTTGTGATATCCCTCTCTACATCCTCAGTGGAGGAGACCTGAACATCAACACAACACCACAAATGGAAGACTATATGAATGAACATTTTAGATCTTCAGCTGCATTTTCGAGGAGCACGATAGAGTCATGTTTGTATGGATTTGTGAGATGAATTCAGTTAAAGGAGGCGGAGTGTTTTGGTTAGCACTGTGGTGTTCAATTCCCACCATCAATGTTATTCCATCGTTGTGTAGTCAATGCAGTTCTGATGTAATTTCACCAAAGTCATTCTAACGTTCAAAAACAAAAGTAAAACCACTGTTGTCCCAACATCTGTAACGTTAGCAAATTAATGACAACACAAAATTTTGACAATCAAAAATTCCTACTGGGAGACGACAGATAGACAAGCATGGGAGGAGATGGGACAGGAGGCAAAACATTCATTCACAGCAGAATGTGAAACAATTCTGAAATTTAAAATACAGAACTGCAGGCGGTACTCAGTGTGCAGAGTGAAAATCATAACTAGATGCTTAGTGAATCAGTTGTCATGGTCAAAATCAGATGTCAGTTGCTGCCAAATCACATTTTACTGCTTTATTTAAATCCTTGATGGACGTGTTTTTTCCTGTCACTCTGTTAAGACGTGTACTGTAGCTGTGGGCAGGGATGCTGTAAGATATATATATATATATGTCAAACAAACGATGTGTCCTGTATATATATATATATATATAGTGTATAAACAGTGTATAAATCCACAAAATATTTCCTGTTGTATATGAATATAAACAAAAAATGTAAAAGAAAACTGGTGTACGAATAAGTTTTATGTACATATAAATCTTTCCTGCCTTTGATACAAACATATAAACAGTTTGACAGCAAAATAAGATAAAAGTCATTGTCTGGCTTTTGGTTAAATATTGTCCGCTAGAAAAAAAACATTTTTGTTAAAACTTTATATATCCTTTTTTAGACGCTTTGAACAATCATTAGCAATGGGTTTTTTTTATTTGGGAGCCATGTTGAGCATCAACGTTTACAAAAATAATATTTAGATATATAGTTTGGAAAACTGATCAGAGCTTATATGGCGCACCCTTGTACTGTGAGAAGACGTGGCATTTAAAGAACTTGGCTAAGAGGGAAAGAGGCTAATGCTGTATTATAACTAAAGTTTTTGTTTTGTTGAAATGCTTCTCGAGATTTTCTGGAACCTTTGTCATCAAACATGTTCCCTGTGCAAGCAAACTTCATGCTTTTTCCTGTCCCAAGTTGCTGCCATGACAGAAAAACACAATAAAAGCATGATTTTTATTATTTTATTAAACAAAACTCAACAAACACTTATTTATACTAAATTGCATATTTCATTGCCACAAACACACTGATTTATCCATCGGGACAAAACTGTAGCTGGTGGAGTTGTATTGTTTTCCAAAACCATCCAAAATGCGAAATGATATCCCCAAAATGATTTTGACATAAAACTTTGGCATTTTTAACGCCCTTGTGACTCCAAGCAACACTGCAAAAATGATTTTATAACAGCTTGTGCTAGTACTTGTTTGTTTTGAAAAACCTCAAAAGTGCCTAAATGAATTTTTCTCATTTTGCTTTCAACCTGTTCATACAGTACGTTTCTTAAATGCAATTTTAATATACATTAATATACTCTCAATAATATACATATACTGTACCGGTTGTTGAACCTATATTTACAGCTGCTTGTGTGTTTCGCCCGCTTCACTGCATGTGTGTGTGTGTGTGTGTGTGTGTGTGTTCTGAGAATCCTCTGCTGCTTCACTCTCTAACAAGTTTTCTTCAACAGGTAACTCCATACACTATCTCTGGCCTAGCAGATGTGTCTTATCTTTCCAGCCAATCAAAATGAGTGTAGACTCAGGGTGAGGTACTCGTACTAATTATGAATTATGGAACAGAACACAAGCAGAGAACGACATCAGACATCTGCTGTGGAGGTCAGCCGCAACATGGCGTCCAGTAGCTGTGCTCCACAGGTGAGTGATCTAACTTCTGATATAATGCCATGATTAAATACACTGGGTTTGAGTTATGAATGCTTGCTAGATGGATAATGATCCTAGGTTGAATATTAGCATTGAATAGCTAGAGCTGAAACATATTTGAATGAGTGATCACTTACCTGTGGAGAGCAGCAACCAGACGCCATACTGAGGTTGACCTCCACAAAACCTCCACTCCTCGTACTCTAAGTCATTAAAATTAAATCACAGCCTTGAACATTTATCTGATTCATTTGACAGCTGCAAAGAATGAATAAATCTGATAAACTGTACGTATATCTATCTATCTATATCAAGTTCAAGTTCAAAGGCTTTATTGTCACTTCAACCATATACAGTTAGTACAGAGTGAAACGAAACAACGTTCCTCCAGGACCAAGGTGCTACATACAGTACAACATAAATTAACAACATGAATTAACACAAAAACTAACTATCTAACCCAGAAAGGAAGACTATCTACGGGTTTATTTATTTATTTATTTATTTTTTTTACAGACAACATAAAGTGCATGTGCAAACAAGAGCAACAAAGCAACAAAAATCAATAAAACTTGATCCAGATATGTTAAGACCATTGCAAATTATTTTAATATACTGTACATGTCTGATGAGATTTCACCCCGTGCTTCCTGGAGCATCTCCCACAGGATGGACTGGCTTGATGGAGTCTTCCTCCGTACCATACGGTCAAGCTGCTCCCACAACAGCAATTAGAATTCCGTCTAACTTTAATTTTTTGTGAAATGGATGAAATTTTTTTTAATTTTTTTAATTCTTATTATTTGCATGAAAATGTGTTTTGAAAACAAAGAAATTTGCAATTGATCCCAAACGTTTTTGGGAAAAACATACAAATACTGTACACTGCTTTGCAAAACTCTTGAGACCCCGCAACCCCCCACCCCCTATAATATTTTCATATTACATTTAATTAAATTACATTGAATAATTGAAAAAAATAATTGAAAAGAAAAAAAAAACAGGAACAAATGTTTTACAGGCAGCATACATTTTTAAAATTGGCTGCTTATGTAACAACCACCGCAGCAACCACTCAGCATTCAGCATCGTCGGTAAACTAATCACCGGCCCGATCATCTGTCATCATCTGCACCTGTTTCTCACTGGATCAGGCCTTAAGTTAGATGTTTCCTTTTATGCTTGAATGATTCATAAGTCACTGTGTGGCTTAACAAACAAAAAACATTACTCTGAAACTGCTTAGGTACAGGAATTGGAGTGACATGATGAGAGACAAAACCTGCAAAGAATGAGTCCAAACAGGCCCTCAGGAAATCTGGAGAACTGTCCCTCAAGACTACATTAAAAATACAGGAAAGTCTGGCACTTTGGAATCAAAATATATATCAGTATTATATATCTGGATTTCTATAAGCTATATTTAAAACAAGCTCTGTGTGTGTGTGTGTGTGTGTGTGTGTGTGTGTGCAGCAGAAATACATCTGAGAATCATACGTGCATCAATATTGAGAATGATCTGACTCTATAGTGATGTGTGCAGTGAGCGCTACCTGCTCTGCCTCTCTCGACAGTTTCAGAGGAACAGAGACTCGATGCGTCCTGTAACTACAATCGCTCCCTTTCACTCCTGCCTCGTGTGTGAGAGGAGCAGCGGAGACGCTGTGCTGCTGCCAGAAGAGCTGCTAATGGTTTCCTTAGAGCAGCGTGTGGAGGAATAAATTACAATATGGTCTCTTTCCTTATGATGGTCTAAAATAAATCACTAGAGTTGTTAGTCGCTTTTTAGAAGGTTATTCTGAAATAGATAGATAGATAGATAGATAGATAGATAGATAGATAGATAGATAGATAGAATTGGGTAAAGAAGTACTGTATAAAGCACCTTATTAAAGCCTGGAAGGATAGTGGTTAGACACCATCGCTGAGGAAGATATGTGGTCAGAAAACCATCCTGAATGAAAATGTTCACACACACAATATGATGAGAACTCATGGGATTGGGACTAAATAACTGTGTAACCTTATAAAAACATCTAATCCATCTGAGGCTAATTGGATATCAGCTTCAGTTTGCTAGGGAGCATAAAGTCCAGACTGAAGAGGAAGACATGGATGAAGTGATGCACACATCATGCCCAGTGCCGACTGTATAAGCCTGTGGAGGCAGTGTTATGACCTGGAGTACATTATGACCCAAAAAATGAGATCAGCTAATGACCTGAATATACTGAACGACCAGGGTATCTCATCAATGGATTTTTTTTCTTTCCTAATGGCACGGTGTAATCCAGGAAGAGGATCACATGATTCTTTGGGCTCAAATTGTGAAAGAGTGGTTCAGGGAGCATGAGACATCATTTTCACACATGGATTGGCCACCACAGAGTCCAGACCCTTTATGCAGCGGTACGACTCTCCCATCATCAATACAAGATTTTAGAGGGAAATGAATGCGCCTTTTGGACAGAACATTATAACAAAGCCATGGTTAATGTATGTGTAATTAAAGCAAATGTCAGAGGCAAAACTAAATATTCGCATGTATGATATTCTTTTTGGTAGTTGATGTAATATAAATATGTCAATCTGAATATGAAAAAATAGGTAAGATCTGGTGAGGAACATGAATTGAATAAACAAATAAGTAAATAAATAAACAAACAGTGAAAATTTATGAAAGCCAAGATCGTTACTGGTTGTGTGCTATAAGCCTGATTTAGGAAATCATCAACCTGCGACTGCAGAAAAGAAAAGCTTTTTAGTAAATTTTTTCCAAAGATATTTTTTCAAGTTTATTTATTATTATTATTATTATTATTATTATTATTATTATTATTATTATTATTATAATTATTATTATTATTAATTAATTAATTTATTTATTTATTTCACATTAGGAATTAAAATACATTAAAATATTTTTACATAACTTACTTATGTAGAACATTTTATGTACAGTACTTCTTTACTACAAACAAAATCTGTTGGCTTTTGAATGTAAATAAGTGAATTTTCTGATAAATAAAGAACATGCATTTACCTACAAATTTGCCGACTATGAGCAAAATCGAGCAGCCATGTTCATAATTAAGTGGAAAATGTAACCTGAAATATCTCCTTTGATGAAGTCTTTATTCACTCAGCAAATGGAAAGTTTAAAATGGGCGTTATCTAAATGGAAAGATGGAGCAGGAATATTTTATTTCCTATCACCTCGTATAGTTTCACTTTACTGAGACACAGGAGATTCAATATGATCCTGTTCCTCAGCACTTATTAAATTGACCCAGTTGGAGATAAGAGCAACCAGCAGCTCCAGCAGTCTTCTCCAGGATTAGGAGTCTTTCCATTGTCTTGAGAGAGAGAGAGAGAGAGAGAGAGAGAGAGAGAGAGAGGGGGAGAATTTCCATCTCTCCATATCATCACAGAGTTCATTATATTAATTCAGAATAATCACCAATGGTGAGACTTTGTGACACTGGGTTTACTCAGAACTTAAAAATGATGTCAAGTAAATTAACATAATTTAAAGGTCATGTATTACACTCCTTTTCAAACAACTTAAGTCTTAGAGTTCTCCCAACTGTGCCTGTTAATGTTCCAGGTTCTTCTGCCAGCCCTGCAATTCCTTCTTTTTCACTTACTGTTTCCGTGGCAGTCGCTTTAAATGCACATGATCTACTGCCCCTTTCTGGGGGTGAATGTTTTTAGCCAATCAGAATGCAGGAAAACAGAGGGGGCTATGAGGTGTGGTTATGCAAATTGTCTCCTTCCTTTTTCTTCTGGTCTGGTATTATGTGACACAAGGTATGAAGTTTATGTGGCTATTTATTACAACACATTCATTGACAAAAGGAAAAAAATATATATATTTTTAAGAAAGGGATATTTTTTTGCCTGTTCATATACACACAAAAATCTGCATGGATATGAATGTTCAAAACTAAATGTCACACCATAAGTGTCCTTTAATAAAATTCTATTTCAAACATGCACCTCATTATCTGATATTAAGAAAAAAGAAGTAAAACATATTTTGAAAATTAAGGTGTAATATTTCACAATATATCCACCTTATTCCAGCTTCCCATGATTCCATGCATGGACTGTGGGCGTGCCTTCTTATTAGTTGTTTTTTTTCTAGTTGCATTAGCAGTGTTAGCGGTTACACTAAAGATGTTTATTGTTTGATAGGACGTAAACAATGTAGAAACACAATAATTTTAAAACCTCAGGCTGGATAATGTAATCATGTTCCCTCGCTTACCGAAGAACAAGAAGACGGTGTGAAGACATGACCTCAGATAACCTACTGCAACATGTTTATCTACTTCATTTAATCTGTTGTATCTTGCACTAATTACACACAAATAGATCTGGTACTTACATTAATTAATCAGTAAGGGAAATACTCGGACAATGAAAAAAGACTTGCCATAGCAAATAAGTGGAATGCTCACACATAAAGAACTCTGCACATCTAAATTTCACAGCAATGTTCGTTCGCTTCTTGCAGATGATAAAACTGTAAAAAGTTCATGCCTGTTAGACAAATGCTCCTGATAGAGTGTTTGTAACACTCCTCTTCCAGCCTTTGGTTTAGTTTATCCTGACCCTGAATGGCACAATTACTTCCAGGAAAAGTCCATAAAGATCTACAACATGGATTAAAAATGAAGTAATTAAGTTTACTCAAAATGTCCCTCATGTTGCCTTCATGAATAATGTACATAATCCCTAAAAGCGTAGTTGATGCAAATACATATTAGTCCATTCCTTTTCCAAACCAACTACCTTATTTACAAAACTTTACATGTTCATATATAATCAATATTTGGATAAAATCCCATTATTGTATTATAAATATATTAAATGTTTAAAAAAATAATAATAATTAGAAAATACACTACATGACCAAAAGTATGTGCACCATTGGCCATCATACCTTTTGTTGTCATAATAAGCTTAGCATTTTAAGAACAACTGGTCTTTCAGGGTGTTTACAGTGTGCAGTGGTCAGGACCTACCAAATGTGGTCCAAGGGAGAACAACCAGTGAACCGCCGACAGGGTTATTTGAGGTCAAGGCTCGCTGATGCGCATGGGGAGCGAAGGCTAATCGTCTGGTCTGATCCCACAGAGGACTCTTGTGGCTCAAACTGCTGAAAAAGTAAATGCTGGCTCTGACATAAAGTGTATGGCTGTGTAGCTGTAGAAAAGGTTGAGGTGTCCACGCTGACCCATGTCCACCACCAAAAGCACCTACAATGGTCGCAGGAGCAATTGCCACATGGACCATGGAGCAATGGATGAATGTGTCCTGGTTTAATGAATCAGGTTTTCTTTTACATCATGTGTTTGGCTGTGTGTGTGTGTGTGTGTGTGTGTGTGTGTGTGTGTGTGTGTGTGTGTGTGTGTGTGTGTCATTTAACTGGGGATGAAATAGCACCAGGATGCACTATGGGAAGAAGGTAAGCCAACGGATGCAGTGTGATGCTCTGGGTGATGTTCTGTTGGCAAACCTTAGCAATTCATGTGGATATTGTCAAGTGGTCCCTTTCAGCAGCATAATGCACTTTGACACACTGCAAACATTGTTCAGGAATTTGATAAAACATGAGAAAAGTGTTGAACTGGCTTCTCCAGACCTCAATCCGATCGAGCGTCTAATTACCGATGCTCAAAGTAATCAAATATATTGAGTACTGTTGACTTAAATAATTACAATTAGTTAGACCTTGATGAGTATTTAGAACTTTTTGGTATTTATGAGTTTGTAGAAATGACACTTTTCAAGTTAGCTGAACAAAATTGATATTTTAAGTAACTGTAAGTACTTAAGTAACAGTAACTGTCACCATAAAGTTCCACCAACTTAAAATCTTTCAGACTAGCAATTTTGTGTCTGGCGTCATCAGGGCAACAGGGCACTGGTGGCTCAGTGGTACTGTAGATGTTTCACCTACCATGCGAACACCCAGGTTTGATTCCCAACAACTGGATGAAGTGCCTGTCCCAAGGCCAGATAGAATGGAAGGGTTGCGTCAGGAAGGGCATCTGGGGTAAAACCTGTGCCACTGTGTGTGTGGGGACCGGATTGTCTGCTGTAACTGATTACCTCAAATTTTTTGAGTTTTGTCAGCTTATTTGGGTTTACAGTGCAGAGTATCCACCTCACAACTTACAGCGCTTAAAGGATCTCCTATTTATGGCTTGGTGCCAGACAACACGCACCTTTAGGGTTAGGGTTAGGGTTAGGGTCTGAAGGACCTCAGACACCCCAGTAATGGACTGTTCTCTCTGTTGCGGTCTGGGAAGCGATTCCGCTCCCTGAAGGCCAATACAGAGAGACTGAGGAGGAGCTTCTTCCCGCAGGC
>JAQMYK010000037.1:32412302-32422974 GCA_030014345.1 Clarias buthupogon
AACCTGTGCCAAGTTGTTGTGCGGACTGGATATTCCGCTGTGGCGACCCCTTACCGGGAGCAGCCGAAAGAACAACAACAATAGTCCCCATAGCTAGATTTCCCAATCAGGATAAATGTACAGACGGGGATCTTTATTTAACTCATCAGTTAAAATGATATTAGTCTTAATTGGGGGCTGGACGATTTGTGTGACAGCTGCAGTGAAGGGTGTCAAATTAACCTAAACCCGAGTTAAGGTGGAAGCTGCTCCGGCTAAAATGATGATGAGCAGAGATCACACAGCTGAACTTCAAATCCGCTCTTCAAAAAAAAAAACCTACAGGTGACAAAGTCTAGTTCTTTCCATTCGGTCTCTAGGTTACAGTATATGAAAGCGCTTGTTCTGATGGGTTATTGTTAGTATAGTATATATACTGTACTGTAGTATATACTATAGTAACAGATCATTCACAGGGACATGTGCACTTAGAGTAAGAGGACATTTACTGTATATAACGTGAATGGAGGGAGTCTCCAGTGTTAGCACTTTGTAATAGTCGGGTGTAAAACTGTCACTTTAAGTCTTCTGGCGTCTTGAGGAACAATGAGTGTGGGCTTCTTGTTTTTTAGGAACATGACAAGATGCAATTTTTTTCATCTTATCAACCTTAAGAGAGGGAAAAATCATTTTAAAAAAAAGAGTTTTTAAGACGTCCCTAAAGATAAATGTAGGTATAAATGGATATAAAGTTTGGTGACTTACTTTAATAAATATAAAAGTGTAATCACGGACAATATGCTGAGGTATAAAAGAAGAATAAAAGTTGGATTTAAACAGTTGGAAACAGTTACTCTGCTTCATTTCATTACGTTGTCATTGATTAATTTCCTGTCCCAGCATGACACGGAGGTGTTTGTGCTTTACGTAATGTGAGAGGAAAAGGCAGCTTGACAAGCGTGAGTCTAGCGGACAAGTGATGAGTCTCGTTTCGTTTTTTTTTTCTCCACAAAGAATCATTTATTCACACATTTAGTGAAAATCACGGTTTTATTGAAAGGACACAGGAAGGTAGAGAAACCGAGACATGTAGCAGTAGATTAAGTCCTCAGTGCATGGCACATCATTCTCAGGGAGACGACTCACTGTGAGTCTGTTTTTTTTTTTTTTTTTTTCCTTTTTCTCTTTAAATTTTCGCACCAAAAGCTTTCAAGTTGTTCAGTGATCAAAGTTGGCCAGCCAACTCTGAATTTACTCGATTTATACTAAGAGTTACAGAATACAGAAAAGGGAAGAGATTAAATGAAAACTACCATCATCACAAAAAAAGGACCAAATCTTTACATTTAAATCCTAACTCTTCATCATTTCTTGTGTAATTTAAGAGGAGTTTTAGCACTGGGCAATTTTAAACCAGAACCAGCGTGATGTCAGATCCGTATCCGTGCTTCTGTTATCGACTTTCGGCGAGCCGCGTCCGAGAGCGATGCGAATTAGGAGAGTGAGTGTGTCTCTGGCGTGTGGTGCAAGTCCACAGAGTTCTCAACTACAAACACCACAAATCAAAAGATGTCCACGATCGCTGAAGAAAATCCGAAAAAACTTAAAAGGATAAAAGAACAGTTGTGTTATCATAAAACGAAAAGAAAAAGAAAGAAAAGACCAGTACTGTTATAAACGTCAAACCTAAAAGTCTATAGTGCATGCCATTGTACTAATCTGCTGGATCTCAGGTCAAACTCAGACGTTTTGGGTTCTTCCTCTACAAGAACAGTGATACTTACATTGTGTGTGTGTGTGTGTGTGTGTGTGTGTGCTTTCTATTCTCTGTGAGTGACAGGTCAGGGGAGTTAAACCGATTAAACCGATACCACACGGAAAAAAAAAAAATCTGCCAAAGTCTTTTAGTCGTGTTTGTCCAGCTGTCTTGTTTAGTTGTGTCTCAGTTGTGTTTGTCCAGCTGTGGCTTTTTTCCTTCTTCCACTTTCCCGCTGTCCCCCGGTGTCTGTGCGTCAGTGTGTTCCAGAGTCCTCGGCTGTAACGGTAGTGGAGAGGAAATAAGGACATCGTTAGAGGAATGAACGGAAGATATTAGAAATATGTCAAATATGTCATACTAATAAAAAGATGGAATGAAATGCAACATCTTTATCTTATTGAAATAAAAATCATAAAGAATGATCTGATTACAGTTATTGAGATTACTGATTTTCAGATCAATATCCAAACAAAACATGCACTCGGTTTGGAAAAATATATAATTGTAGTGTGTTGAAAACATGATTGCATATTTTCAACAAAAAAATAGACACAGATTTTAAATCTGTAGGTCATCAATTTAGACCAGCGGCACACCATGAAGAGAGGAAGCTGAAATGACTGGAATTAGGTTAAGAACCGTCCAACACATTATTAAACACAGGAAAGAGGGAAACCGCAACTGTACATGTGGGAAATGTGGGCGGGAAAGCAACCTGAGGATGGGCACAACTGAACAAAAATATGAAGGAAAAAAATGTCCAGTAGAAACCAGAGCCATGTTTAATGGTGAAAGTTAGAGCATTTCCACAGTGTGATGAGAACTCACAGGATCGGGACTAAACATCTGTGTGTCCATAAGAAAACCACCTGTTAGTGAGACTCATTAAAAAAAGGCTTCAGTTTACTAGAGAGAATAAAGACTGGACTTTGGAGTGATGTGGAAAAAGGTCATGTGACCTGATGAGTCCAGACTGATCCTATTCCAGAGTGATGGGCGTGTCAGGGTAAGAAGGGAAGGACATGAAGCGATGCTCCATCATGTATAGTGTCCACTGTACAAGTCCTCTGGAGACAGTGTTATGATCTGGAGTTGATCAGGTGATCAGGTCGAGACTCAGCAACGTTATGTGGCAATAAAATATAGTCAGCTGACGACCTGAATGTACTGAATCACCAGGTTATCACATCTATGGAGTTCCAGTACGCAGAGTGTGAAAGAGGAATCGTTTACACACGTGACTTCATGAATCAGACATCACATTGTGTGCTTTAATTAAAGCTAAAGACACACAAACAAAATCTTAAAGTTTTCGACGGATTAATGATGTGAAATAAAAGCAAATATACAGTAACACTTTACTACGTGTCAGAGACGCATCACTGAGGTGCTGGATCTCCCATCAGCCCCTGCATGTCACTTGACTGCAATTATGGTTTGTTTTTGTTTCTGATTGGTTGTTTTATTTAGTTTATGATTTTGCTCTGTGTTCTGTTGTCATGTTTCACGTACTGGTGATTATCTCCAGGTCTAAATCACAGTTTGAGCTCTCGAGGTCCTGTTCTTCTTCCTTGTTTATTTTGCCATTTTTAATACAGAAAATCCTTGTCTGTAACCTGGTCTGTTCATATCCGTAAGAGTAAGCAAAGCAAAATATAATATTTACTATTGTACATCATTAAGACTGACACGGAAGTCATAACACACAACTCTGTACAGAATATGGTAATGTATGGTAAGATGTGATATGGTAATGTCATCTTTATGAAGTGTTTATTTATGTTTGTTTGTTTAAAATGACTTCCAATAGCTATAAAAAAATAAACTAAAAACAAATGGCCTTAAACATATAATAACCTATATGATAGTTATTATGATGATGATGATGATGATGATGATGATGATGATGTTGTGTTGGTTGTGTACCTGGTGATGGGCAGGTTGGTCAGATTTCTTCCCAGATGTTCTCTCAGTTTGATTCTGGAAACATTCAGCACCAACCTGAGCAGCAAAAGTGCGACATTTCAGAATAAACACATCAAGGCGTTGCAGAGGACAGACCTTTTATTTCTAAAATCTACATCTACAAAGAGAATATTCAGAATCAAATTGTAAACACACACACACACACACACACACACACACACACACACACACACACACACACACACACACTGGAGGCCCCTGTGGCTGTCCAGAAATGATGGAATGTGGAATAGTAAGTGCTCTTTAAATCAGATTATTTAAATTCCCTGCGTGTAGCTCACTCCTGCACGGTTGCCAGATTGTCAGGGATTTTTATGACAATTCTTCAATTGTCATAGAGGACCACATTAAGGCACTTGCTTTTAAACAGGAAAAAGTTAGATTGGAAGCACGAATGATGCTAACTGAGAAACCACAAAATAAACAAAATGACATAAATAAAGTAATACAATAAACACACATAATTACTTTAAATACACAACATCGGAACATGTTGCCTTTCCTGACACAACCCTCCCATTTTATTCAGACTTGGGTTTTTTCTCCAGTGGTTGAGGTTTAGCCATTGGATCTGAATCGAACCCAAGCCTTTTGCATGGCAGGTGAGAAACCTACCTCTGAGCCACCAGTGCCCTGATTAATGAAGTAATTCATATTTATAATTATATTTTATTTATGAAAAATATAACTAAAATTGTGCAAGAAATAAATGCACTTAAGGATACACTTGAGCATACAGTAAATGAGACAGTCTGCGTAACTCTCAAGTAACTTCTGCATAGCGTTTGATCTGTAGTTACATCTGGAGTCTAAATACTGATGTGAGCTAAACACATAAATCTTAAATCTTATAAAGTAAGTACAGGCCTTGCTTATCTGATTTTAGTCAGAGATTGACCCTGCAATTGCTTTATCTAAATACTGCATACAGTTCAGTTAGTTTTCACTATGCATACCACAAACATCCCATTGTAGAAGGTTAGAAAAGTTCACCAGGTCCTTCATAACAATGTAATTAATGCAGATGTCAGATCTTTTTAGTCTGAAGGCATTAAAGTCATTTATGCATGTGGTGTTTGTGCTTGGTAAATAATTAAGGTGGCATTGGAAATGGACTTTATATATCTGTGACTGCAGAGCGATCTCCAGCACTTACACCTAAAGAGCATTTAATTCTCTGCTCCTATAAGAAGTAGGTTTATTCAATAAAAAGAATCAAACTTCCAGCAGATCAGCAGATTTAGAGCTTCTAACCATAAAGAGTCCTAATGCGTGGTCTGTACGGTCCGCAGTACTGAGGAGAGAGCAGCTGCCTGACAAAACCCACATTCACAACCAGAGTCACAGAAGCACTTTCAGTAAGAACACACATCTGATAACTTTATGTAACGTCTTAAACAACACGCCGTCTCTGCACTAATCACTTCTACCTCGTCCTGAATCGCCTCTGAACCGTCCGTGTCGTTCTGTTCACGGCTAATGCTTAGCTACAAAGCTAACTAGCTTCTAACACGAGGCTGAATCTCAAATCCCTCTCTAACCCCTGATCAAGGGCACTACTTGCTGTGTGGAACAAGGGATTGTACACCATAGATAAGGCAATAACTTTCCATGTAACACTATTTGGGATTCGACCCCAGAACCCTGAAGTTCACAGAGATGATATTCTAAAGTGGTATAAAACTAGAAATATAAAGTAAATCTGGTGCGTTTCTCAGGACTGTCCACCACCTCCATGGTTTATTCTCATCACCTCTTTTAAAAAGAGAGAGAGTGGGTGTGTATATACAGGATACAGGGTTTTATGGTACACACCAAGGTATAAGACTTTATAAGAGCCACATATCTGTTTTAGGTAGGACGTAGACACAGGAACATTGTGTGTATAATTTTTCCTCTCATTTAAAGGGAAAAAAAAACATTATGGACTTAAATTAATCAGAAAGTGTGCTTTTACAACTTTTCTAGCTTTTCCTCCAACATGCGGGTTACAATAAAACCGTGTATATTTAGCTTTTTTTTTTTTTTTTTTACAAAATAGAACAGAATTTTTATAATTTTGTTGAAGCCTGTTTAGACTTTAAAAAAATTAAAATAAAAAACTTCAGTGGTATCCGTTACAAATATTATAAACTGAGCTACCTTATATAACAGTCTAATGTTAGCTAAGTCAAACATGTGTTTATTGATTTTATGTCACATTAATAGACTTGAAACACTGGATAATAAACATATAGAAAAGAAAAATCAATGAGCTAGAAACAGAGGATTTTCAAACAGGAACATCGAGCTGAGATGACGGCATCAGTGTTCACATGGACACCAATCTGATAATATGTGTTTATATGCTTTAGGTATTTAATCAGAATAAAACTTTTTTGATATGAGCAAAGTGGTTCTGTCTGAGCAAAAAAAAAAAAAAAGAAGAAAAAGATGTATTTTTCTCCCACTTTTCCAGTATATCCCAGTTGATTAGATGCTTTACTGGGTATGAAATGGGAAGACACTCAGAGCTCCCTCCTTAGCCAGTGCCGCAGTGGATAAAAGTAAAGTCGAGAAAGAGATATGTCTGATCTCACTGAGTTCATAAGGAATGGAAGTTAATTTCTTTCTCGGAAACGCATGATGTTACCCCCAAGTAGGCCAAAGAATATATTTATTCTGACAAGACAAAAATGATCAAATGAAATGTTTATAGATGTTATATTTACCCACTAAACATTTCATTAAAAGTTTACACCCCTCTCTTATTCCCATTGACCCAATTCAGATGGGTTCACACTCTCCCAAATGATGCATTTTCATTCTGATTGGGTGATTATTGCCATTATTAGTGGAATATTAGAGTTCATGTAAACACACCCAGTGACATGAGGAGTAGGTCTGAAGTAATCATTTCTCAATACGTCATGAACCATAAAAATAATTTCAGGTTTTTCATTTTCTCTCCTTCATTTAAAGAGAAAGTGATATAATTCACAGAATGATGTCACCTCGCAAGTTGATTGTAATGCCATACTGTACATAAATTCTCTAGCATGCCTTTATGAAGAAAATAATATTATTGCCATATTTTTTCAATTCACCAGTGCAAGATTATGACTGTGTTTTTTTTATGAGAGTGAAATGTTTAAAGATTTTAATAGAGTGGGAAGGAAAAGTATGTGAACCATTTGGAATTTCATAGTTTGCGGTATGAATTGACTAACCCTTGACTTTAATGAAGATCTACTGTTGGAGACATTTTGGGACTGGAGCTACTTTGCCAAAAAATGGGAAAAATGACCCAAAGAGCACAACAAGGTTAATAAACAACCCCGAGTGACAGCCAAAGATTTGAGCGTATCATTGGAACTGGCTAATGTCTGTGTTCAGGACAACATGCACGAAGCCGCGTGCACCCCTGAAGTTTGTGAAAGAGCACAGTGACACTCCACAGAGGTATTGGCAAAATGTTTTGTGGACTGATGAAACTAAGACTGAACTATTTCAAAAGAACATGCAGCACCACATCTGGTGTAAAAAGGGCACGGCATATCATCATGAAAACATCACCCCAGTCGTAATGTATGGTGGAGGAAACATCATGATTTGGTCCTCCTTTGCTGCTTTAGGGCGTGACCGGCTTGCTGAGGGGAAGATGAATTCCCAAGCATTTCAAAAAATTCTGCAGGATAATGTGAGTATGTCTGTACGTCAGCTGAAACTCTGTAGAAGCTGGGTGATGCAACAGGACAATAACCCAAAACACCAGAGCTAGTCCACAACAGAACGGCTTCAGAAAAACAAAATCCTCATTTTGGAGCGGCCGAGTCAGAGCCCAGACCTGCATCTCCATCGACTTACATTATATATATATATATATATATGATCTTCTTAGATGACGATCAGATCACATTTAATGACAAATTAATGACGAAAACCATGAAATTCCAAAAGATTTCCATACTTTTTCTTGCCACTGTATCTCTTTACAGATTAACTGCAAAATGCAATGAATGAATGTAAGGTTCACCTGTGTGTGCTAACGACTACGCCCCCGCTACGTCACCGTGCCGCCCAGTTTATCTATTTTCATTTTTTCTACGCTTCCCGAATGTGCCTGATCTCTTTTTCCAGTCAAAACCCGTTGTATGTGCTGGAGTTATGTGAACCTTTTACTTGGTAAAAATGGTAAAAAAAGTGACAAAATTATAGAAGTGAATCTTGCACGTGAAGCTCGTCCAATTACTGCTGCTTTCACACTACGTTTTTTTTTCCTCCTTGAACACCAGCACATGTTTTTACAGTAAATGCGCCTCTTACAGCACGGCTCAGGCAGCACCGCGGCTGCAAATTACAGGTTTAAATTAATGTGCTCGTTCTAACACGTTATCATCGCTATAGTAACAGCTCATTCACAACAGCATGTACAGCACACGTACAAAAACTGTTAAAATATGTACAGTTTTCTTCAACAAGGCTTTTATTTATTTAGTGACTCCAAATGAATTTCAAACTTCTTTACAAGAGAGTATATGCAATTAACACGAACAATAAATTGCATTATTTTATTCATTCAAGTAATGAAAATTGAAAATGTGCAATTTAGGAATAATGAGGAGAAAAAGAAGCGAGGCAGGGAAATAGAGAGACTAAGGATGTATGTGAAGGTCTGTGGGCATGTCTCGCTGGGCTTCGGGCACAGGCTGGTAAGCGGTGGAGGTGGGCAGAGTGGGCCCACGTGGACAGCAGCTCCTGTGAGCTTCCCCGGCACCTCCCAGCTCTTATGGAACACACCGTGGCCTTTTCTTCTTCATCGGCAGGGTCACAAAATCCAGCTCTGTTTCAGAGTTCCAGTGCCGGGAGGAGCTCCAGCGGTGCGCTTGTCTTCAGCGCGGCGATCAAAGGCATCATTCAATTCGCGACTTTGAAGTCCCGGGCGCATAGCAACCGGCCTCTCACATGTCACTCCTCACGCTTTTCGCATCCTTCATGGTTCTCTGTCGCTTTCCAGGTCCAGACAAACAGACCACTAGCGAGGCAGCCCGACAGAAACCCCGAGCTACACTCTCCGCTGTGTTTTATAGCGCGGGGAGAAGCCCGAGATCCGTTAATGATGATTTGCCTCTTCCCATGTCCCTGCCCCCCTCACTCACCTGCAGAAAGGGAGGCCACCTACCTAGTGAACTACAGAGTGAGCGAGGAGCCATAGGAGATTTAGCCGCTTGCCACACAGTATACTTAACTACCATTATATTTCTTATTTGTCATATTGGTCTTTTTATTATAAATCATCCCTTGCTTTTCTGTTACATCTGACAAAAAAAGAAATGCTATTGTTTTCTCCTTCAGTGCACATTTCATATGTCTTATTATTATTTTTTCCTTCACAAGTTGCAGTGTTTAAACTCTGCGGTCTAGACTCTGTTGCAAATCCTCGTCTCAGCCAGAAATCCAGCAAAACCTCAGAGGCAACATGCAGGTCATGTACAAAGCCAGACTGGCGCATCTAGAAATTCAGCTCAAGCATCTGCGTAACCCGAACGTCACTGCATAGAACTTTATTAGCGTTAATGCGGCGACTCTGAACGCGGCCCTGAGATACATCTCTGTCAGTTTGCTTGATAACGTCACGTCACTATTCAGTGAGATGAATCTCCTCTGTGGTGCGTTCCTCGCCTCCACTCGGCTCTCGACTCTCCTGCTCTGTATCTGTCTGTACCGTGACATATTGATACAGATTTCTCATTCTGTTTTAAGCCTCACCAACAAGGGAACCTCATATCACACACTGTCAGGCTGATATGCAGGAGATTTGTCAACTCGGAAACAATGAGCCAAAGGAAAAACACAAGCCGTGTCCGTGACTATCCCTTACAAACAAATGTCTTTTTAACAAGTTCTCCATCAGCTCTCAAACTTTTCAGCAGAAATATACATGTTTGTTCCCGCCCCTGATCATTTCCCATGCTGCCTGTGAACCAGAGCGGTTTTACTGTAATCAGTCATGTATTGATCCATGCGAAGGGGTTTGGCATCTAGAGCAGAATCACGAATGCTTTCCGATGCTGAAACGATGCCCTGAAACTCAATGAGCTGCTTATTAGGATTAAAAAAAAAAAAAAAAGGCTATTAAATGTAATAGCAGCAAAGATTTACCTTTACCATGGGGCAATCCTTGGCAGCTGGACCATCTCTCCTCATTATCTCCATGTTCACAGGGGATTTACTTGTTGTGATTCTGGGAACTTTCGGGATATCCTGAAAGGAAAGTCAAGAAAAGTTCAGTCCAAAAACAGCACAAGTGAACAATATAGAAAATCTGTGCATCTTGTCCGATTTTTCTGTGATTCGAATCAGTAAGGCATAAATCTATCTTTTTGTACTTGTTTATTATTTAAGTTTTCAAGAACATCTTATGCAATTTTTTTTAATTTTTCAAGATTTTCAGTTTATGACAAATTATTAGGTCATACATATATTCATAATAATACTACTGTATATTTCAGTTTATTATGAAAACATTTGATTTCTGATATCAGTGAACCTGCTATGATGATATACATTATGCCACCATACAATCTGAATTCATCAGGCAAAGAATTAACATTTGGTTATCTTTCATTATTAGAATACGTTTTGGTCCCTCTTTTCAATCATTTCAGTCAATACCATTTAAACTGATGCACAATTTTCATAAATTTCATATTGCACTTACTACTTTTTTCATGAAAGTAGTAAGTGCAAGACCACAGCAGTCCAAACACAGGTGTTCAAGTAAAACTAGGACTTTTATTTGTACAGAATAACAGGTCACAGTCCTGAGAGTAAAATCTCCCTTTATTTCTCTCTATATAATCTCCTGATCAGAGGTGTCAAGTACAAATATTTCGTTACCTTACTTAAGTAGAAATTTTGGGTATCTATACTTTACTGGAGTAATAATTTTTCAGCCGACTTTCTACT
>JAQMYK010000037.1:32423074-32433979 GCA_030014345.1 Clarias buthupogon
CTTTTTTTCTCCCACACGGTACTTTTACTTTCATACTTTAAGTAGTTTTGAAACCAGTACTTTTACACTTTTACTTAAGTTAAAAGCTTGGGTTGATACTTCAACATCTACAGAAGTTTTTTTTAACTCTAGTATCTATACTTCTACTCAAGTAATGAATGTGAATACTTTTGACACCACTGCTCCTGATACACTGATGCACTTATCCCAGTGTTTCAATAGAGCTTGGACGCCATCAAGGTAGAAAGTTTTCTCAGTACGCCGGAGACATGATCAGGTTGCATGCTTCATGTATGAAACGCCGGCCTCCCAGGAACTCCTTTAATGTGGAAATGGCTTGGAGTGAGATCAGGACTGTATGGGGAATGTGGCAATAATAACTCCCAGCCGAGTTTGAGCGTATGATTGCGTGTACAGTTCCCACAGATACATCTCATTCACAAGTTGGCGAAAAGATTTTCACAGATCAGGCATTCCGTTCGATGAATGTTGACGGGAACGACTGTAGTGGGCACATGGCATGCCACTTCACCATAATGTGACATGGTACCCCTATGGCTGCCCACATTTCTCTATCTGAGCCCTTCAATGACCAGGAATGAGCTTTTAGCGACCTAATAAATCTACAGGAAATCCAAAAATGTCATAAAAATGCCATAACTCTACCATGATTTGTAAGCTGTGAATCACTCATAGCTCATCGTGATTTGTGAAAAAAAAAAGTCAGAACTGGGCTTAAGCTGCTGATGTTTCATTGCATACAGTCTACTATTTCACACTATTATTGCTGCTTAAAATCATAGACCAAAAATGAACAGCGTTATGTACAGTATAGTAAAACGACTACGTGTGTGTGTAGAGAGTGTTTGAGTGTATTCATCAGCTCAGTTTTATTCCTTTGTCTAGTGCTTAACCCTGACGGGAGCAGTTCTGATTTACTGCGCATTTCAACCTGTACCACTGTGTTTTTTGTGCTTTATTTCAGTTCACCGGTGCGCGGGGAACAACAGCGCAGCGTTCACGGGCGATCCTGGTGAATAAGTTTTGATGTAAAAGCTCTTGGGTCCAGAATGTATCTCATGTATGTGTCTGAGTCAAGGCCCATGGGTTAAAGACTTCCTGCTGGCTCGTTTCATTCGGCATGTGCGATCTCACACTATCTATAATTCACAGCAGGAGCAGAGTGTAATACCGTCTACCATGTTCTGTATGTGCTGACTAAAACCAATACCATTCTGATGTGTTTGATGCAATTCAGACACCAGCATCTGAAATCGATTCAGAAACATTCCAGCAAGACAACATGGTCTTTTGTGTTATTGAATGATAGAGAGGGAAAAAAAATATCTTTTACTTGGAGTAAAACTCTAGAGATCTGGTCATGACAAGGTTTTCAGCATCATCTAGCCTTCATAGAGTGAGACGAAAAAATCTCACACCCGAGCTGTCTCCACAGCAACAACCCAAATCTTTGATGGTGATTTTAAAAGAGGATCCAGGTGTTAGTTGTGTTTTAATTAGTAGGCTTTGCCAATTTGTAAGAGAAAATGGTGTTTAAAAGAGATGGAGTGTACAGTACGTACAACAGGCTCGCACCCTGTTCACTTCCCTGATTGCTCATCTCCAGATTTTTCCCCTGATGTGACCTCGTATAAGAAGATTGTTGCTCCACTTTTCTGGTCTCTGGAGGGGCGTGGGTCAGCGGGCATTAAACATCAACACCGAAATGGAAGAGAAGTGAAACAGAGCGAGTTTGAAGTATGAAAAATGCATTATCATAAGGGTCTTACAACTGGGGCATTTACACACACACACACACACACACACACACTTTGGGGGAGCTCTGTGATGTGTGTTAACCTGTGTGGTTACATGCATCATTGCGTTCATGTGTTTGTCATACGAAAAATAGTAACAAGACGCAAACTCAAGCTGCAGTCTCAGCATTGCCGCTAGGGGCGCTATAGCATAAAACGGCAACAAGAGAAACCTCGCTCACTCATCATCATCAT
The DNA here is from genome assembly GCA_030014345.1 of Clarias buthupogon. Taxonomy (NCBI): domain Eukaryota; kingdom Metazoa; phylum Chordata; class Actinopteri; order Siluriformes; family Clariidae; genus Clarias; species Clarias buthupogon. Next base: position 32,425,087 of record JAQMYK010000037.1, read on the forward strand.
CATCATCATCTATACCGCTTTATCCTGTATACAGGGTCGCAGGGGGACTGGAGCCTATCCCAGGAGACTTAGGGCACAAGGAGGGGTACACCCTGGACAGGGTACCGCTCCATTGCAGGGCACACATACACACACACACTGTGGGCACACCAGTTATCCTAATGTCTTTGGACTGTGGGAGGAAACCAGAGTGTCCGGAGGAAACACACCAAGCACGGAGAGACCATGCAAACTCCATGTAAGGTGGGAATCAACCCTGTCCAGGAATCGAACCTCGACCCTGGTGGTACGATCTGATGGTGCTAACCACTACGGCTGCGTAGCGCCCAAGAGAAAGCTGAGCCTTCTTATTTTACTCACCAACCTCATCGGTTTAACTATAGAGATGAATTTCCCCCGTCCTTCCTCATGCACGATTCAATAATTACACATCTCATCTCCTTCTGAGCAGAAGGTACAGCTGTACACGTTCCTCCGCAAACACTATATTTGTTTACTTATAATTTGTATAATTGTTTCTATATTTGTTTTCATTGAACCAGTCTAAGCATTCAGTAGTTTAAATCAGCACATTGTGGCCGACTGTTAATCACCTCCAGCACACGTCGAGTGTCTTTGCTGGGCCAAGCCTTGTCATGTAGGTTCTTGTACTTTTGTGATGGATATGTTTCAGGTCTTAAAGTGCTTGTGCACTAATAGAAATGGGACAATAAGAGAAGGGAACCGAGCGTCCAGGTGGTGTTGTATTCCCCTTTAGCTACTACGTCACACGGAATAAATCTGAAACACTAATGAACATTATATATAAGTCTGATATCACGGATATTCCTCACACCTGTCCGCTTTCTACCGCGGCCTTATCACACTTATTTACGAGTTTTAAAGCAGCAAAAGGAGCCTAAACTTCATTTTATTGCTCATTACTAAACACAAGCACCCATATTTCCCATCACAAGGATTTTTACGCAGCAGTTTTCTCTACTTCCAGAGAATTATGTTGCATAATTAATCAGCGTTAACTCTCGCAGCATGAAAACAATATGTGCAGTTTATCAGCTATATAGAGTAATTCTGCTAAACAAAGTAATTACATTGCAGTGTGTTATTTTAAAAGATATAGCATCAAATATTCATATACAGTATATATATATATAGTATAATAGTTCATTTAGATTATATGATTTAGACTCTAATAGAGTTAGAACTCAGCCCTCTGGCAGTCTTAGACTGAAATATAGATGAGGTGAATGACCTGATAAAAAAAAGTCAGTGTGTAATAATTTAACACCAGTTCTAAATGTCTTTATCATTTATGTGGTACAGTATGTGATAGTGAAATCTGGTTTATAAAAAATATATATTTTTAGATGATAAAATAATAATAAAGCAGTGATTATAACCATGGCAACCAACCCTTACATTCTGTACCAAGGCGAGTTATCTATACTAGCTTGTTATCTAAACAAGCTTTATTATTTAGAGATGATCACTCACTCACCCACTCACTCACCCACTCACTCACTCACTCACCCACTCACTCACTCACTCACCCACTCACTCACCCACTCACTCACCCACTCACTCACTCACTCACTCACTCACCCACTCACTCACCCACTCACTCACCCACTCACTCACTCACCCACTCAATCACCCACTCACTCACTCACTCACTCACCCACTCACTCACCCACTCACTCACTCACTCACTCACCCACTCACTCAACGTCTATAGCACTTTATCCTGTATTCCTATATTATTTAAAAAAAAATTGTTTGCACAGTCATAATTGGGAAGCAGAGAGAGAGACCGTGTGAGAGGGTGAGAGAGTTTTTTACTATAAAATAAAAGATACTCGTAACTAACACAAGCCCTGTATTTTTATACTTGAAGGAGAGTAAGTCTGTACTTTCACTTTGAGATGAGAAAGAAGCAACAAGAGGAAATCATATTCATCATCATCATATTCATCATTATCATCTTGCATCTGTAATTAGCAGAGAACACTGAGAAAGGTGAGAGTGGTAAAGGTGCGGACGCCATATTTCATATCTCGAAGCCACTATCTTTCCGCACCTGCTGGATATTTTTTCATGTTGTTCAGGAATTTCCTGGAAATCAGAGTGTCTCTAAGAATTGCCTGACTAATATAAATATTCCAGCAAAAATAAATGCATGAAGAAACCTGGAAAGCTTTCGGTAAAAGTTCAATGTTGCACTAACAGGCCACAAGAGCGATCTCTTCTCCTTCTCCAAGATCTGGCTTCAAGTGTGTTAAATATGAAGTGGGTTCCACTCACACTTTCCCCCAAAAGCGCATGCTAGTGAATCTTTCACTCATACAAACAGTGTGTGTGTGTATATGTGTGTGTGTGTGTTCAGGCTAGGATTTTATCCTCATTGGTTCTGGGAGATTTCGCCTGATTAGACTCTCAGTAGCGCTGTAGAAAATGGACAAGCGATAATGTTTCTGTAACACGTAAGAATTTCTCTTACTTCAGTATAATGTTAATTAGAATTTTTATATTAGAGAATGTGATGAAGTGTTTATTTCTCTTACAAAAAATGCTTTTTCTTCTATCCTAAAGATGTTGGAAAAAGTGAGCTTTCATATTAGGCACAATTGATTTGTACCATGCCCGAGAACGATTGTGCCCCCACCCCACCCCACCCCACCCCACCCCACCCCACCCCACCTACTCATGGTGTCCTACTGGCCAGTGTTCACATTGTTTTTGCTCTCCGTTCTCAGGTACACGTCCATATTTACACTCTTTCCGATACAGCAGGTGGCAGTATGCACCTATTCGGTTTGCGAGTCGCCATTAAACACAAGAGAAGAAAAATCTAATGTTATTGACATTTGGGGAAAAAATGTCAAGGGTAACCGTCTCATGTGCCCTCCTTACTGTATCAGCTATGGCTCCTTGGGTCAGAGGATGAGATTGGAGCATGTTACACACACAGAGATTTATCTACTCCTGTGTTCAGGTTCGATTGGCTTCCATATCTGATTCGATCCGTGCCTGAGGACACTCTCCTTTTCCTGAGACCACCTCTTGAAGCGGACTTCAGTTACACCTCTGATACTTACTGTCCAAAGCGCCGACACTGGCGTCTCCTTCCATACATGCTACATAAACTTCTCCTTACATGTAAATGATTACACAGGTTTCTTAAGTCCCTCTGAAGGATCTTCAAGAAATGATGTCATGCTCGAATAAGTGCTTTAATATAAACCTTCCAGAGCTGCTGAAATAGAAAATAAATCAACACCTTCTGACCAATCAGAGCACAGACTCTGACAGCCCTGTACCTTCATGTGCGGCTCCCTGAAGGTGACTCTTGAGTTATTGACGAACGGAGAGTATCGCATCAAGTGAGTAGGCGTGGCTGGCAGTCTGTGTAAATCCACCGTCTGGGTTTGTAGGACAGATGAAAAGCAAATATGGACCGTGTCCTTCAAAGCCCTCAGCTGGGACTCCTAAATCAAATCAGGACACAAATAAAGAAACGGATGAGACATGTTTCTAAACATGATGAATATTCTAATATCGAGCTAGTTTCTTCCCTCTGCGTATTTCTTAGGAATAAAAAGCAGCAAAAGTTTGAATTCTGACCCGAGAATAGACAGAGAATGTGGCAGAGCATCTGAGGACAGGCTGGTCCTAAAATAGGTACAGCTCATAGTGCAGGAGAGATTTTTATCATTTCTCTTCTCACCTTGTCCAGTGCTGCTTTCTCCAGTTCCTCTTTGGCCAATCGCAACTTGTTCTCCAAGTCCATGAGCTGCTGACCCTTCAGAAAAGACACACAGCTTCATTAATGTTTATTAGGTGCACCTTTAGTTCCTACATCACTGTCTTAGCTTGAGGCGAAACAAAACAACATTGGAGGCAAACATGGATCGCCTCGGGCTACGTCACCGGTCGAAAATGTCATCTTGCTGTGTTGTTGGGGTCTGGAATGGAAAGAGTAATGGATCTGGGTTTACATCTTAATTTGTCCCTGACTAAAAGTAGCCGAACAAGAAAATGAAAATGAGGAAGTACTGAGGAGGTACACACAGCCCTGATTTCTTTATATTTTGCTTCCAAAGAGTCGCCAGACTTTCTTGTATTTTTAATGCAGTCTTGAGGAATAGTTCTCCAGGCTTCCTGAAGGACTTTTTTGTCTCTCGTTTTTAGTCCAGTCCCTGTACCTGATCAGTTTCACAGGAATGTTTTTTGTTTGTTAAGCCACACACTGACCTACAGTATGAATCATTCAAGCATTAAAAAGCATGAACCAAAGTAAGCAAGCAAGGCCTGAACCAGTGAGAAACAGGTGCAGATGATGTACAGATGATCAGGCCGGTGATTAGTTTACTGCTGATGCTGAATGCTGAGTGGTTGGAACAAACGAGAGGGGAAATGAGGTCGCTGCTGAGGTTCTTACATAAACTACCATTTTTTTTAATTGTATCTTTAGGCACTTCGCAGCCTGTCACAGTAAACATTTTTTGCAATTTTTTAATGTAATCAACTTCATTACATTAAAGAAATTGCTATTTCTTTGCAATTTGGGAAATTGCAAATTTCAAAATTGGGGGGACTTTTGCACAGAGCTCAGTCTTAAGATCTTGAACTATATCCTGAATAGTCATGTACAAGACTGGTTTTACCTTGTCTTGTTGGTCAATGTTGACTTTTTCATGTAACAATCAGGGTACCAAAGAGTGAGTAAACAAACAAATCTGCAAATAAATTTGCCTTTTCGTTAGTCTCTCTTAAAATACAAGTGAGCAAATTGTCCCAGGCAGCATTACCGAACATATCCAGGGAAATATTTTGCCTCCATCTGTTCTCCGCCCACAAAAACCATCAAAGAAATGGAATCTACAGACACTGTTTTAATGTCACAAATGTAAAACTGTAACAATTTGAGACACATACGATCGAAACAATGGCAGAACTTTGAAAGAAAAACGTTTGATACAAATTCATGTCATATATTGATATAACCCTGATTTGTCTGACATCCGTGATAATATTTGGGCTCAAAACAGTTAAGCGCATTACAGTAGATATGTCATCTCTTATACTCTGCATAAACAATCATACTCAAGTTAAATTATTTCATAAAACTGTTTATAAACAGTGACATTTCTGATTAAGACATGTCGCTCCTTGGATTTCTTCAGAGATTAATTGATTAATTGTTAATTAACCTTGAATGACACACATGCGACCGCTGTCTTACTCAAGCCAATAGCGCGTAAATCTCAGGTTTGAATGCTGATGTGCACACTTTGGGTAGGAAATAAGTATTGCCCTTGTGTGTGGAACTACTTTTCTTTTTCTTTTTTTATATTTCTTTATTGAGCTACTATACTTACTGTACTACGTATACTGTATTATATACTGTTCTATATTAGCTCCAGGCCCCTGAGACCCTGTTTACAGGATAAAGCGCTATAGACGACGAGTGAGTGAGTGAGTGAGTGAGTGAAATTCTCTTAAATTCTTAAGTAATGTAAGCTAGTAAAAGAAAAAGAAGAAAAAAAAAAGGTAAACTCAACTCAGGAAATTAGCACGTCCCATTAAAAAGCAGCGTCTTTTTAGTGGTGTTTGGTTTACAAAGACGAAATTCTCCAGTGGGTGAGATGTGTTTTTGGACGTCCTCCAGAATCAAAAAGGCACATATGTTTGAAGGACAGCAGCCAAATTCCCACAAACTGGGGATTGGACTAGGGATATTAATAGCTTTTTGGTATTGGAGATCCTGTGCTACTAAAAAAAAAAAAAAAAAATACATTTGCATAATATTTGCATGCCATTCTGCAACATACTCTATATTTGCATATGATTTGCATGCTGTAATGTAATACACAGTGACTCCCAACACTACACACTCCCCGGTGGGAAAACATCTAGTGCGCATTTGGGTTTTACAGAGGCTCTTGGTTAACCAACTGATTCCCAATGCTAACCTCACACTCAGGGCTTCCAGATGGCGCATGTGGATCAGAAAGTCGGGGAAAGTGGAGGGGGCTGGCAGCGCTCCTGGATAACAGATGGTGTTACCGTGCTCACATCACTTTGCACTGATATTATCCTACTATCAGTTAGCACATAGCAATATAATTTACTTAAAAGGTGCCTCTGTTTAATAGATACACCTGATAATTATATGGTTACACTCTGAGCCAGCTGTGAACACCTTCACTGCGTTCCATGGCACAATAAGGCGACTTTCTGTAAAAATTTAAATGATGTAGGGAAGCATCCAGCTCCGGCAACAACAAGCGCAGAGCATGGAGCCGATCACCGGGGACGTTCGACGCTGCTTTGCTTACGCAAATAATATAGCGCTTGCTGTATACAGAGTCTGTAACTTAAGTCGGAAAGTTAGTGGGAAAACTTTTCACATCTTTAGAGTTTTGTCACGCATCTGCTTAGAGTGAATTTCTGGGTGTGAGGGTTGCCAGATTTCTCTTGAGGAAAGTTTGAGGCTTGTAAACTGGCAACTTTAAACTCAGACACTTGCCTATATGCCTGGAACACATCGGGGATACAGACTGCAGACTGAAGAGGGAAATTGCTTTTTTTCCCCTATACTTCTTCTCCATGATTCAAAATGGAAGCTGGGGCACAGGTAAATAGAGGAATCCTGGACATACAGTGCTGTGAAAAAGTCTTGAGCCCCATCATCTCTTCATATTTTGCTTCCGGAAAGCCAGACATTCTTGCATTTTTAATGTCGTCTTGAGGAATACTGTATTTCTCCCAGGCTTCCTGAAGGACGTTTTTGTCTCTCATTCTTTTTTTTTTTTTTGCCAAGTTTTCGTCTCTCATTCTCAGTCCAGTCCCTGTACAGAGGCGTTTTTCTGTTTGTTAAGCCACACAGTGACCTATAAATAGTTCAAGCATAAATAAAAACCCATCTAACTTAAGTCCTGACCGAGTGAGAAACAGGTGCAGATGATGACAGATGATGAGGAACAATGATTAGTTTACTGCTGATGCTGAATGCTGGGTGGTTGGAACAGACGAGAGGGGAAATGAGGTCGCTGCTGAGGTTGTGTATTGCAGTTTTTTGGGTTGATGTTCAAAACCAGATAAACCTTTTATATTCATCAGTTTATATTTAATGAGCAAGATGCTTAAGATTACATACAGAAACCATGAGAGAAACTAAACTCAAAACAGAATCCATCATAAACTAGGCGGATGGAGAAATTGTCGGTCATTAGACGCTATAACTGAATTGTCTTGTTGAATTCAACAGCATGTCTTGTAAACGTCATGTAGTCATAATAGTGGTGATTTAAAGGGCACCTAATTGGTCAAAATATAAACAAACAAACAAACAAGCAAACAAAACAACTTTTTTTTCTTTATAAATTTTCCAATTTTTTCTATAAATGTGCTGCAACACCCTGTTTAAAGATCGACACGGACCATACATGGTTCTTATAATGTATGTTAAATGTGTAAGGATGTACTGCAAGTTAAAATGAAGAGAAAAAATTTAATAAAGTCACTATAGAAAATAAAATGTGTTGTATAAACAGTGAAATAATTGAACATAGACAAGGCTGATCCTGTGTACACGTCCATCTAAGTAACGTCCAATTAGCAGACGCTAATTAATATTAATGAGCATGTAAACGCACCGGTCAGGTGACAAGGTGTCAAAACAAGCAAGATTTTGTAAACCCGAACAAGTGAAGATTTTTCTTGGCCGTACAATTCCGTAAAAAGCTTGTGTCATTGTTTTTGCGAGTTGACTCTGTGTTTGCTATGATGGTTGTTTGAAGAAAATTATAATGAGGCCTCAGGTCACGTGATCTTAGTGACATGAAAGGGAGGCTGGGCCTAATTAGCATATTAAAAGTACAGGCTGCACGAAACAATTTTGAAAAATGATTTTTTTCTTAGATAGATGTTCAAGGCCAAGATATTCTTCTTATTTCTTTATTTTAATATTGTGTACTTGTCCAGTCTGAATCAATCTTTAAGCATCCTGCCTGGTATGACATCATCACCTGCATTCTGATTAATGACCAGAAAAATGCACTTCCACAAAGGGACATGGATGGCAGCAGCTCATCTGCATTTAAAGCTACAGACCCCGAGACAGTGTATTTCTAAACAGAAGAGTCAGCTTCGGGCGTGGCAGGATGCCTGCTCCGAGTAGTACTGTACTGTATTTAAGCTGGAACATTAAAAGACATATTTTGGAGACGTCGAAGACATTTACATTTACTGAATTTGTCAGACCGTTTATCCAGAGCGAATTTCATTAGTGATTCAAAGTCGCCATCAATAAATATATCCTCACACTGGTTCTCGAGGTTACAGACATAAAACATTCAACTTAAAGAAGCGTAATATTTTATTTTTGCATGAATCCTCTCAGGTGTTCAATTAACAGAACAGTTCAGGTAAAATCATTCTTTTAATAAGATGAGTTAAGAGCCAGTGCATTCCTGCTCAGGTGTAATTATAGCATGTTATTGTAATTAGACACTTACCTTGAAAATTAAATCCTTCTTGCCGTATCTCAGCTCCTTCAGTTGGGCCTGGATTCTTTTAGACTGAGAAAATCAAAGGTAAGAAAAATATGAGCTAGAATATAAGTAAGAAAGAAATGTATTTGCAGGGTTTTTTCTGATATTATGAACTACTTGTGAAGGAGAGAGAACGGAGAATGGCTTCGATGTGGGACGTGAAGTTAACAGTAAAAACACTCACATCACCTTCTACACCAGCAGCAGCACAGCTGGACAGTTGTTTTAGCAAATGCATATACGCTGATCTTTTGATCTTTTTAACTTCAACATCCCTGTGTGTGTGTGTGTGTGTGTGTGTGTGTGTGTGTGTGTGTGTGTGTGTGTGTGTGTGTCTG
>JAQMYK010000037.1:32453887-32480751 GCA_030014345.1 Clarias buthupogon
CCTCAGTACTGCAGACCGTACAGACCTACTCTCACCCACGCTGAGACACACAGTTAGTGTCATTAACCACTGGACAAGACCTGGGACACGCCCAGTTACATATAGGTACGCGTCACAGTGCTGTTACTGTCTATTATCATCACTCCTGAAACAGTTCTCATCCAATCAGAGCACTCGGTTGGAACTAACTGTCATATTATTCTTTTTCAGTGCTATATTAACTTTCAGTTGGTCTTGACTTGGCTTCCATCTGTTGTTATTTCACATGTTCATGCTTCGTTTATGCCCAGAGTTCATTGTTAGTGTTCCTGCCGTAAGTCTATTTATCGTTTGATTAAAGAATATCAGCACTTGCATCCGACCGTAAAGCCATTTGCAAAGCCTGCGTAAGCTAATGGCAGGCAGTGTTTGGTTGCTAGCAGCCATTAGAGCCGACGCAAATCAGGCAGTACTCACAGAGACTTCGCTTCAGACTAAAGGTCAGATTTTTAAGCTTTGTGCTTTATTTCTCACTGTTTGTGGTTCTGTAGAGTAAAAATGTGGGCCATTAGAAATCTGATGACATGAAAAGAAAAACACAACAACAAAAAATGGCTGTGAGGCTGTTTGCTGTGATGTATAGTTAAAAGCTTCTATAAGCTCTCTGTAGTCATAGGCTAAAGTCTGAGCAATAGGGAGGGAAAACAAGTCCAAATGATCTAACTCAGAACATAACAAAGCGTTCCTCAGTGTGGCTCCATCCACACAGTACATAACACATGAGGTGATTTTATGGGAATATACAGTAGCTCTCCGCGACACTGAATATAGGATAAAACAGTATAGAAGATGAGTGAGTGAGTGAGTGAGTGAGTGAGTGAGTGAGTGAGTGAGTATGCAGTAGCTAAGACTGTGATAGTGTAATGGACCTGGGGTTACTGTTGACACACTAATATTAATTATTTTCCTATAACAGTACCACATGGAATGTTTAATTTCTCTTATTCTACAGCAATTTACATTTTTAATCCGTTAAGTGCATCTTGTCACTTACGTTATAGCAGCTATAAACAGTAGTTTTCTCATCAGCCTGACTTTGATTCTTCTCTTTAAGTTAATCTGACAAAAACAAAGCTTATCAAAAAATGCTAAAACTGGAGACTGCTTCCATAAATGATATAAAATAAATACCATCTTAGAGAAACTTGTGGTCTCCACTATTAATGTCTCTGCAAATTGCTGTGGCTGTTGCAATGGAAATGATAATGCATTAGAATGAGTACATGTACATCAATTACAATGTGCTGCTCTCGAAGCTGCCTTTATAGAGAATTAATTAACATCGTCTGCCCAATCAGAATTCAAAGTCTGTCAGTGTTGTGGTACAATGCTTAATATCTACTGTGCGATTATTATAAATAGACAAAACTCTTTCTGTACCTCTGTTTGTGACTCAGCTCCAGGATCCGCTGTACGTCCTTTTTGGGCACCGAGTCGTCATTCTTCATCGACTGAAATAAAAAGGAAAGAATTCTAAATAAGAAAAAAAATGAAAAGTTTGTTGATGTCTGTTATTTGCTGCAGTTGTCTGAGAGATGTTCAGACGACATTCAGATCAGATGCTAAATAAATACGAATGATTTCTAAAGCTGACTCCGACTGAGAGAGAACAGAAGTGTAATCATCGTGTTTGTCACCACGTCGTGAAATCTCAGTCATCTTTCTGACTCATACAAAAGGAAATGATGGAGAAATAATTAAATAAATATTTAGACTTGAAAGAAACTAAATGGAGGAATTAAAAGTTCTTGTGTCTAATTTCAGTGATTTTCAATAATTCCAAAGATTTTTTTATGAAGATAACTTACTGTGTGCTTCTACATTTTTATAAAAGTGACAAATAATTGTGTTTTGTAGTTCATGTAAACATTCACAGAGTAATAAACCATGTGGTGTTGTGTCGTATCAGTAAAATGATGACTGACAGGGTGATGAAGCTGACTCCGTCCCAAAATGATATTCTTGATGGTTCTGTGCGGTCACACACCTGAACCAGGCAAACATCAGCGTCATACAGTACAAGCTATAAAATGAGACAATGTAATTGCATTGAGTATCTATTAGAACATGCGATTTAATATCTATTAGAACTATTTTCTATATAATATTTAAAACGCCAAATAGCCTAATCTGCATGTCTGTGGACTGTGGGAGGAAACCAGAGTACCTGGAGGAAACCCACCAAGCACGGAGAGAACATGCAAACTCAAGGTGTACAGTAAAAGTGACAGTGCTACTCACTAAGCCACCATGCCACATCACTTTTAGCCATTTTAATGACTTTGCTCCTTATGATGTAGGTTTATGCATTCTCCAGTAGTGACTTGACTGGACCCCTGGGGGTTAAGGGTAGCTCAGTGGTTAAGATGCTGGACAGCTGATTGGAAGGTTCCAGGTTTAACCATCAAGTTGCCAATGTTGGGCCTTTAAACCTCCAGATGTGCTCATGTTTTGTCTGAATTTTGTCTGCCTATTTTCACATGTCCAATTTTAATTGTTTATAAGAATAAAACTAGAAGAATGATCTGAATACTGAATTTAGATGTAGAATATACAGTAGGTTCTGAATTAGATTAGATTTACGCATTTGGCAGACGCTCTTATCCAGAGCGAGTTACATTTTTTTTTCAAAAATCTCATTACACAGAGATTGAGGGTTAAGGGTCTTGCTCAAGGGCCCAACAGTGGCAACTTGGTGGTTGTGGGGTTTGAACCTGGGACCTTCCGAACCGTAGTCCAATGCTTTAACCACTGAGCTACCCCTGGCCCCTATATAAATTAGATTCTGAATCTCAATCAGATAAATTGGTGAGGGTTAATCACTGAGAAATATAAATTTTCTTGTTTATTTAAGGCTGTAAATAATGCACAGTATGTGTTTACTTTATTTAAACTTATAGGTTTTTATATATATATATACATGTTACAGAAACATCTCCTTATGCACCAAAAATTGCACATAGTTGTTAAGGCATTTATTGTCACTGTTATTATACAAACTGTAACGTACAGTATAAGAATAAACCTTGATAGAAACCTGTACTACTGTTAGCATCACAGTGGTTTAGTGGTTAGCACTGTTGTCTCGCATCTCCAGGGTCCGGGTTTGATTCCTACCTCGGGTCCGTGTGCATGGAGTTTCCATGTTCCCCCCGTGCTTGCTGGGTTTCCTCCGGGTACTCCGGGTTTCCTCCCACAGTCCAAAGACATGCAGATTAGGCTAAATGGTGTTCCCGAATTTCCCATAGTGTGTGAATGACTGTGTGAGTGTGTGTTCCCTAAGATGGATTGGGTGTACTTGGCCTAATTCTCCTGGGAAACTAATTAAAACCTTCTGACCGATCAGAATCCAAGTTACCATGAGTTGCGGCTAATCCTGATGGAAGTGTTATTGTGTCTTTAAAGGAAAATCTCACAGGAGCTCAGAGTTCAGTCCGTAGTGCCTCCGTGCCAACATTACGATCCTCATCAAGCAAAGTTTAATGATGATAAGTCAAACTCAGGCTCTGTCTCTTCTTAAAAAAAATAAAAACAAAAAGAAAAGAGGCTGCAGAAAGGCCATGTGCACATCATTTATCTAGATTAAAAGGTTGTTGATCATTGTTGTTTTATGGCAGATCCAGCAGGACAGGGATCACCGTCTCAGAATTATATAGTACTTTGGCCGAGGTCCCAGAAAAATAACACACCAAACACACTCAAGGCTTTTTAAACTCGATGAAGGTTCCCCAGGGATTCAGTGACTCAGGAGGAAGAGCTGAAGCTCCATGCTGTAGCACAAAACAAAGGCTCTGACTAGACGTCACCATCCAAACATGGCTGAAGTGCCGTGCCAAGCCCTTTCGCTAAATCCAACCGCTCTGCCAATTAAAGCTCAATTCCAAAGAAAGAGCATATGAATGACTGAGTGCTTCCATTCACTGCTGCTATGTGAAGGGTTCGAAGAGAAGCAACAGGGTCATGCTATCAGAAAACCAACAGCCAGACTTTATTCTAAATTAATCTGATTCATTCGGTTTTGAAATATATTTCAGTGTCAACTTTGGATATGTATTTTAGTTAGAATTTCTGCCGGCTTCCTCCCTCTCCTGACACAGGAGACTTGTGAGGTCTAATTGCAGTCGTCAGAAAAGACTTCCTGTAGCGTTCTTTGTCACAGCGGAGATGAAGTATCTTCTTGTGGGAAGTGCTCCTCTGTTCAGCCAGCAGGTCGTGGAGGGGATGTCAGGTGTCCTCCATGATGGAGAGGACAGCTTGTTTGCGTCCTTCTCTTCAGTTAAGTGCCCAATATTGTACTAGCCTTCTAGATGAGTTTGTTGATTTTCCTGATGTCACCACGTTTGATGCTGCTGACGCCCCAGCAGGTAGCAGCAAAGGCTATCGCACTTGCAGCAACAGACTGATAAAAGATCTGCAACATTGTGCTGCAGACCTTAAAGGCATTCTTCAAGAAGTGGAGTCTGCTCTGTCCTTTCCTGTTGTAGACAGCGTCTGTGTTGCATTTCCAGTCCAGTCTGTTGTCAGTGTGTTGTTCTCCATCACCTCCACCTCCTCATCCAGATTTGAGACTGTGTTTTGTGTCGTCCTGGTTCTCCTGAGATCCTCAACCATCTCCTCGTTATATGTATGTTTTTTGAGCGCATACAGTACTTTAAAAGACTAACGATACAATCAATCAAAAATTTCCATATTTGTCTAAAAAGATTTGTATTTTTTGCTTGTTGTTGTTCGTTTTGAAACAGTGAGCTGTGATTTGTATTCTGAGCGACTTTCAGCACTGAATCTCAAATCCAAATCAGCAAAAGGTCGCTGACTGAATAATGAGCAGAACTGGTGGATTTTTACACACTTCAAGTGAAATAGTTGAGGAAAATGTACATTTCTTTGCATTACCATAAACAATGGAATTTAAAAAAAACAAAAACAAATATATAACAAAATATTGAAATAAAAAGTATTATTTTTCCATATAGAGAAAATGTTATTTAATTCCAATTTGAAAGACTAAAAAATAAATAAATAAAAACAAATAGTGTGGTGCGTGAGCGAGCGGTGGGAATAGATGCGGTCAGCTGGTGTCACGTGGCTCGGAGGAAACACGTGATCATCTTCGCCCTCTGTGACTGAATGGTAGAAGTAGCCTTAGTGTGGGAGCCCCCTAGTGACGGGGAGGAATTGGACACGACTAAATTAGAGGAAAAAACAAGAAAAAGCCAAACCACAAAAAAAATAGAACAATAAAAAAAAAAACTAAAAAAGAAGGAAAACATGTATTATGCATGAAATCAAACTCTGCACACTATATGGAAAAACTAAAAAGGAGGAAAAAATGAGACAAAACTTTCCTTTCATTTCAGTGTATTCTGCAGAATTCTTCCCTCGTAAAATCCCAACCAGGCACAAATTCCTGAATAAATGAGGGTGTGTGTTATGTATATGAGGGTGAATTAGGACGTGCTGTTTGTATATAACATGTAATGGACAGGTGGGCGGGGCTCGTGTCCACGCAGCTGAAGCTGATTCATGAACTTCACCATGGCGTGTGTCCTCACCTGCAGGTTGCCCTTTATGCTGTCCAGCTCCTTCGACGTTTTCGAGAGTTGGCGTAAAATCCCCGTTCTCTCTGTGAAGGCCTCTTTCAGCTTCTTCTCCAGCACTTCATAGCTGCAGAGAGAACGAAAAGCAGGAACATTTTTACTTTTTCATGTGTGTGGCCTCACTGTGGGGTGGCTTGGCTTCAGAAACTTCTTTTCAAAGAGCATCATGGAGCGAGAAAATCAAGTCTCATGACACACACACACACACACACACACACACACACACATGGACAGAAATAAACTTCAAACAGCCAGGAGCGCTCCCCTGGTTTTACTTATTTTCTTACTGTTTTTGTTTGTGTTTTGTTTGTCATGCCCAAGCTGTATGTGGAACGTATAATAAAGGAATTAATATATTTATATTAGGAAATGCTTATTTTTAAATCTAACTTATTATGATATGAAATAAAATAAAAAATAATAATGATAAATGAAAAAAAGTAATAAATATGTATGTTTATACATTATACATACAAATAATATACATGCTGTAAGCATGGTATAAGTATGTATATAAGTACAAAAGTATACATTAATAAGTAATTTCTCTATTATGTATAAAATATGTTAATAATAATTATGCTTTATTATTGTTTATTATTATTATTATTATTATTATTATTATTATTATTATTTATAGTAAAAATAACTGCTTGTGTGTGAATGATTGAATGTCATGGATGAAATAATGCAACTTTATTAAAAGTTGACCCTCAACGTCTATAATATTTCATAATTGATAATCCAAATTATAACAGCAAAATAAATAAATAAATAAATAAATAATAATAATAATGATAATAATAATAATAATAATAACATTTTGCAACTTTTACTGCTTTTTTAATGATAGACAATTCAAAATGTGTTTTGGTATTTTTATTTATTTATTAAAAATGTAATAAATAAAATGCCATTGTTATGTTGCTGTCAAAACTCGCACTGCATGTTAAGGCAGGATAAATATTTGAGATAATCTTTGTGAGGAATAGAGATAATATTTCATTTAGAAAATCCAAAATCCAAATTAAAGTTGCAAAAAGTATGATTATTATTATTTTATTATTAAAAATATTTTATCTTACAAAATTTACTAGTGACTAAAATGTACATGTGCGTAGTGTTATGGTTTCTGTGTGATGCAGCTGACACTGAATTTTAATTTGTTTATTATCAGCACGTTCCTGACGGAGCTGTTACTATAGAAATCATAATGTATTTGAATATGCGCATTCATACACACCTGTGATTTGCAGCACTATTGTCAGAGCTCCTTTTATTAAAAATAAATACATAAATTAACATCCTTCTGATTAACAGCTCTGAAAAATATCATCACAAAGAGTTTTAGTATTAAAAGTCGGAAGCTTAAAGCCTTCAACACTCAAAAACTTCAAAACTGTCTTCAGTGTCGAACACCACAGAGCTTCTGTTGAAAGATAAAGATGCGTCTGTTAGCCTCCGTAACGTCTCCATTTCATTTGGACAAACTCAAACAGGAACAAAAAAAGCAGACTCCTGAGATGTGACGTGAAAATTTCCTTTTATTAAAATGAGAAAAACAAATTTCCTTTATGCACGATGTTTATTCACACAAAGGCATGAAAACACACAGGATGAAAAGAGACCAGAAAGCAGCGGGAAATCCAGAGAGCGCGCGGGATCACGCCATCGCTTTTCTCTCGTTGTGGCGCTGAATACAAATCACCAGCGCGAAAAAACTACGACAAACAGCTAACTGTGGTCACGCCCAGGATATTAATATGTGTAGCATTCACACTGCAGTGTGTGTGGTTTTACAGCACAAAATATCCATTGTAAAATACAGTAAAAATAATTACAATATATACAATTTTACAGTTTTACTACTGTGCTCGTTTATGTTTGTTCACGCAGAGGTATTTATTTAATTGAATTAATGTCTAAAATGTTGTTAAACATAATATTTTCTGTTTAACCTTTAAATAAAATAATTTATTATTTGATTTTGATTTTCATTTTAAAATTCTGTTGACTTTCATTCAATATCATTCTCTTTTAAACATTGTTTTTTATTAATAAATAAAAAATAATTCATTAATTTTATTAATAACATTTTGAATTATGTATGAAATGTGCTACATGAATAAACTTTTGTCTCACCTGTTGACAAATATGTAAATACATACATTTAGTGTTAAAAATTGTAAAATATACACAAACAAATTTTGAAGCAGCAACACAACAATAATCAAATATATAAATAAAACTAGAAGTAGTTTTAAAACACACAAATAAAACCAAAGAACAATAAGTACAATAATGGAAACAACTTGTTGAGTTAATTAATTAAGTATTCTTGCCAGAAAGAAAATAACTGTATGGCTAATGATATAAAGATCTCAGGATAGGTAATAAACATTAGCAGTGTAGCTAGGCTAACATTACATAGCTGCTTTATTATTTTATTTATTTATTTAGTTAGTGTGTTTTAATAACAATTATCAAAATATTTAAAGTGTATGGTTCTGGTAAATAGTTTTAGCACCCAGTTTCAGAAGATGCTGTACTTATTAGTTATTCGGTATATAATGCGCGTATGGACGGCTCCAAAGATGGAGGATTGAAAGACAGAAAATTGCTAATAAGCATTAATATGTAAAAATATTCTCTCTCGTCTCAGTGTATCAAATTAACGACAGGACATCAAAGACACATAAAAGGTCACTAATTAATGTGGCATGTTTGTAAGAATATTACTTAATTAACATGTATAAGATGCATGTACTTCTACTTTCTGCACCATCAAAACTTATTGCAATCAGACTTTTTTTGCTGATCAAAGACGAGTCCCAGGGAAGCCACTAGACATGTTCATTAACAAGCCGGTCGATCTGCGGCAACATTAAAAAAATAAATAAATAAAAAAGAGTTGATGGACATCAGACGAATGAGGTGATGGTGTGTCATGGGTCAGAGGTCAGAGGTGAAATGGTGTAATAGCGCTGCCACTGTGTTCTGATGGTTGTAAACAAGCTGCCGTGTAAGACAGTCACGCTCACGCTAGTATCGCCCAGCCTGCATGTTAATGCACTGATTATATCACAGAGGTTTAAAGTTCAGAGCTCTGATTGGTCGAAACGTCTTTCTGTAGTAACAGTTTATATGGTTCATATAGTTTTCTAGAAGGAGAATCGTGTGTATGTATAATTTATGGAAGGACGTACCAGAGGTAAAGCTGTAACTTCTTACCAAACTGTTGTGTTAACTGAGCGTACGGAATTGTACGAAATTGTGTGTATATAAAACAATAAGCACATTCTCTACAATAAAACTTTGTATGCAACATTTTTTTTTATTCTGATGAATAGAAAATAATGGAAGGTATCTTCACCTGTACCACTGTATACAGGGGTGTGGTGGGGCAGGGGGGGGGCGGAGCCTATCCCAGGAGCATGAGGCACAGGGAGAACATGTAAACCCCAAGCACACAGAATTGAACCTTGCCGGGAAAGGAAGGAAAAAAATCTCTTAAAGAATTCATTCTGAACGTTTGTTGACCACCGCGTTAATATTATCTCTTATACATTATAAATGTAATTAACTGTAACTTTAATTAAATGAGAAAAGAATGTACCAAGTCGGATGTAAACTGTGACATTTCTCAATCTTTATGTATAAAATAATCTCCTTCTGACTTCAGATGTGTGGTTTCTGCTGGTGGCTTTCACAGCTGTGTTTTATGAGCAGAGCAGCGTGTGGTCGTGTTTATATCGAGCTCATGGATCCTCAGGACTGATGGGGTTTCCAGCCGAGAACTGGCAGCACGCTTACGCACAGTCGTTTCTCACACGTCAACAAAATGTCAAGGGTTTGTACTCAGAAACGTATTCTTTAATACTAAGGATTGATGCTACAGGTGGACGATTTCCTAAAGGATGAATGTTTGAGAAAGAACCAGTCGACTAGACCTTTTGCCTCATACAGTAAATAAAACTATTAGATATTAAACAGTACAATTATAAAAACTCAATTATGAACATTATTAAATTATAATTTCAAATTATAAAAATAAACAATTTCTTTGCATAAAATAAACCTTCTTTAAAACGTCCACTCGTCCACAAAGTTCCTGAGAAAAAAAAGGTGGTAAGACCCTCCTCGGACTTTATTTATGGTTTTGACAGCTATCTCAAATGTGTGTGTGTGTGTGTGTGTGTGTGTGTGTGTGTGTGTGTGTGATGGGTGATAAACATATCACAAAGTTCTGCTTTCTCAATAATGGACAATTCCAGTCTGGTTTTACTATTAAAAATAAATAAGTAACATTGTTATGTTTCTATAATAACTTGAATTGCACGTTGAAGCAGGATTAATATTTAGAAGTAGTAGTGAGGAAAATAAATACGTATGCACTGATATACAATTTATAGTCATAGGAAATAGGTATAATAAAAGCCATTAAAAAGAAAGAAAAAAATTAGGTATATACAATAAATCAGTTGAAATTTTATTTAAAAAAATGAATAAATAAATAAAATTTATTTAAAAAAAAGTTTTTAGGGCCCAAGCACTATAGGATGTGCAGGATCCTCAGGACTATTTTTTCCCACCACTTTGGGCTTTCTGAGGGTCTTAACATGCTCAAAACCTGGGCAGACAGTTTAGAATCTGCTGCCATTAGGATGCCTGAGAGTTGCGGGGCCCTCAGGGGCCCCTACACACCAGATTTATCTGGATAGCTCATACGTATTTCCACCTAGGCACACGAAACTCTGTAAACATTTACTGTAGACTTCATTGGGGCGAACGACTTTCACACTGCATGTCCTGGCTGAACTCAACAGGAAGTCAGTTATTTTGCACAAACACACTCGTATCACACACATACACACTCACATCTCTCTTTCTCACAACGCGTCAGACATTTTTACACACATGACAAATATTTAGGGCGATGGCACAAGGGTGCTTGGACCCGTCATCGTTGCTTGCAACTATATTTCCAGTTTGTTTTCTTTGTCTGAAATGCAGGTTGGAAAAAACACCTCAATGTTTTGATATGAGTGGGTTAAAAAGGATATGTTTTGGGGTTGCTTTGTGCCTATGGTGTGTCCACCAGGACATGGGCAGTGGGGCCTTTGGGTGGGGCAGCGTCTCTGTGGATCAGACTTGTTTCTACAGTGCATCCCATGAGGCTCGATCGGATCGGGGCCTGGTGAATCTGAAGGGCCCGGGTCAGTGGTCTTGGGCTTGTTGCCTGCTGGGCCCCATGTTGTGGGCTGTGGGGCACTTTGTGTTCTGTTGCACCAGCTGGCCTTTGATCCTGTCACCGGTTTACTGGAGTATAATTGATAATTAATGTTGTTCAGTTCTATTATCATTAATGTTGTTCAGGGAGTATAATATATGAACTTTAACTGTCTGTGTAAAACATGACTGAGCAGCGTATTAACACTTTTATTTCATTTCTAGTTATATTTAACGTTGTGGAACATTCATAAACAATTATTCCATCGCCATTCTCTGTTTTCTCATAAAACGCAGCTTGCTGTATTAGCGAGACAACACACAGAAGTGTGACCTCCTCTGTCCTGAAGACGTAACGTTATATCAGACTGGTACAAAGCGCTGAGCCTGGAGACTCCTTCTGTACAGTTAATCAACATCTCAACTATCAAACAATTACACACATTTATGATAACTGGTCAGAATTCAAGTTGTAATGTAAAGGTCGTTTGGAGCAAACATTAATCTTTTAACAAAGAGAGGGGGAAATAAATATCCCTCTCTTCAGATGTTTTTTCCCTCACTTTGTTAAAAGGTTCAGTTAAGGAAAATATTAAAACCCAAGGGATTTGGGAAGGGATTTTGATCTCCATCTTAGACAGTGTGATTCTCTGTGCAAAGCTCAATTATGTATTATTTTCAGTGTAATTATATGTTGGAGAAAATCCAGGTAACTGCTGCTCAGTGCACAATATTATTTATTTCCCTCTTCCACAGCCAGGCATGCTTCTCTATCAAAAATGGACCCATAAATTGTTTGCTCGCTTTCCAGCCACCAAGGAGGTGGATGAGTTTTGTCACCAGAGGTGTGGGGGGAGGGGGTAAGGGGGGCGTTAGGGGGGGGAGAAATCCAATATGTATAGCTGTATTGCCCAGTTGGAGAAAGGTCACAAAACCTACATTTCGGGTATGAGTTACAGCCTTAAGCACGGTCCACACCGGATAAACTATAGCAGGCACAATACACAATGATCACCTTTGGGAAAAGGGAAGAAAAACTATAGATATGGCAGCAGTAAATATATATATATATTTTTTCTTTCCTTCTTTATACTGAGGCTGGTGTTTCTGCTAGAATATTGCCAAGATATTTCCCAGTGGCTGGAGTCATATAGTGCGTGGATCTTTTAATATAAACACCTGCACACTTGCCTGTTCATATAATTATCTAATCATCCAATAAGTCACAGCATTACAACGCATGATACACATGTTCACATCAAGCATCACAGAATTTAAAGAAAATATCATCCTTATGCGACCGGATTGCCTCAAATTAAAGTTTGCATTGCGGCAGGCAAAGCAAAAGAAAAGAATGAAAGAATCTGTAAGGATGCTTTATTGACTTTGGTCAGTGTGGCGAAACACATGGGAGTTATAACTGATTCTATAGAACTGCACCGAGGGTTTACTTGAGGGAACTGGTGTCACAGTGTGGAAAAAAAATACAACTATGCATTAGTGCACAGTGAAGCATACTAACAGCACATTTACTTTCTCCTGCTATTGAGCATGCAGCTCTCTTATGTTTCTCCGGCTAGCCATGGTTGCACAATGTAATTATTACCCTGCAGCCATGAGGGATTGGATTTGCCCTGCCTCAAAGGCACATGCATTTTTTTTTCATTTTTTATTGCTGTTGAAAAATGTTCACGATGCTCTCGGAGTCAGAGGACATAACCACTGCAATGCCATCTGTGTCCCTGTGGGTTTACACTTTTAAATATGCATGCAGTGTAAATGTTAAAGGCATTTTAATGTTGCTCAGAGCTCTTTCTACCCGTCCCTTAGAGTGATGGACGTTACGATGACACTGTGTACAAACAGTTTGGTAGCAAAATGCTTTAAATGCCACAGTCAGACTTTTTTCTTTTGTTTTACTCATTTGCGAAAGTTATTATTCTCTGAATGGTTGTCAGTATCAAAAGGTGTAACATAAAAACTGCTTCATACTGTTATTTTAAAATCTTGTGGACGTGTCATGACAAACTAATCATATTGCTCCTTTCTGTCACGTGATCAGTGAAGGAAAACTACAGTATGTCCCATGCAAAAAAAAGCAGCTGCCAGGAGTGATCTAAATGTGTTTAGTGGATTTTTGGTGAATGTTGAAGCCAAGAATAAATGTTGTGACACATGATGTGAGTCTGCGATACGTTCTGTTATTTGTGTACAAGACACACAACATGCACATGCTACAGTATGTGTAGAAATCTTTTAACGTCACTGTATCTTGTTCTGTCTATTACTGTAATGTTATAGACATGATACCTGTACTACGTATAATACCAAGCTGTCATCATGTACTGAAGTGATGGCGATACCTGGTAGAGGGCGATACTGATGAAGCTATAAACTGATGTTTTTGTGTTGTTTATGTTTCTCGTACAGTAATCTTCAACAATGTTTTTTAATTAATATGGTTTGCAATGCAACAAAACTCAACACGTTTTTCCGTGATAGAACTTTCTTCCATTATTTTCTGTCTGACTCGCTACAAAACCACAATCAAATATCTTTTTTTAAATTTAATTTTTTTTTTTAAAGCTCAGCTAACATATTATTGATAGTAAATTGAATAGTTAAATTTCACAAACACGACTGCAGCCTGATTTATAAATAGGGACAAAACTGCCAGGTGGAGTTATAGCTTTTTGCAAAATGACACAAAATTTACACTTTTATGACTCAAACGATTTTAACAACACAACTGGGCATTTGTGCTTTTTAACATCTTTGTGACTCAAAGAAAACGTGAACAAAATATTCTCTATCAGGTTGCATATTTCTTTGTAAATGTGTTATTTTTCTGAAAAATAAAAAAGTAATTACGTATCTCATTTTGCTGTCAAACTTTTTACACACACAAGTAATATATATGTCTTGGAAAAAATGCCGTGGTGATATTTTTTATATCATTATAAAGTTAATCAGTTCTAGGGAAAGGTTTATTCGGGGGGATTTATTGTGCAGTCTGGTGCTTAAAGCATCTAGTATAATCCTCTCTGGAAGAAAGAAAAGAGAAAAAGGCCAGTCCCTTGGGCTTGTCTTGCTTTGTGGTTGCAGCGTACTAATAATAAACACGGCTAGCCAGCTTTATACAGCACCTGCATCAGTAAGAGTCCAGAATATCATTATATCAAGCACTCAGACACGTCAGGTGTCTCCTGGTGATGATCCTGAGGTTCTCCATCACCACTGATGATCAATCTTATCTCTGATATGTACAGCATCATTACAAAAATGTGCTGGTTTGTTTTAGGGTTTATTAAAGATTGAATATTATTAGCTGAACATCTTACTGCTCCTACTGTTCTTATACTGCTAGTGTTTATGAAATGTGTTGATTTTTTATCTTAATAATCAACCCAGTTACTTATTTAAGATTTTGTGGAGTATTTCAATCTTATATTCGATGTATGTTTGTTTATTTGTTTATTGCAAATAATAAAAATGTTTATGGTTTATAAAGGCTAAATGGCACGATGATCATAAAATGTTTGTTTTCCAGAATAAAAGGAAGTAAATATACGCACCAAAGACACAAATCTATCTCTCGGTGGTAGTGAGGACACAAATGCATGGCCTAAAAGCTTCACAAATCACATGCATTTCCTTGCAGTGTAATCAATCAGTGAAAAGAAAATCACATCGGTATAGAATGAAACATTTCAGCAGCCTGATCAAATGCAGCAGAGCATGCCGCCATGGACCTCCACACTGCCTAATAGCTTCAAACTCAGAGTGCACATTTGAAAAGGCATATTTTGATATATCTCTTCTAAATAATGTATTATTTGCTTGTAAAAAGCGTTGCAGTTCAATTCTGTCATCACACTGGGTAACTATCTTTTTAAAAAAAAAAAATCTTAATTAATGACAAAGAGATGGCCTGATTAGCACACGAGAAGACACCTGTTATTTTTAATTATGTAATCAAGTGTGGTGCTCCACAAGTAAGGATTAATTTCATTGACTTGTGCTGTTTGATTAGGAGTGCTCTTGTTAAGTCTGGTGTGAGTGAAATCATCCATGCACCAGCCCTACTCCCTGTCTTGTGTTAATGTTCTATATGACTAGTTATATCCTTCTGAAACTGGACAGCGGTGATGGATTCCTTCATTGACTCGGCAGTGTAATTATGTCATATGGATTCTCAGGATGAAGAGACAAGGTGGAACATTAAAAATCAATTCCTTTCCATTAGGCAGTCATACCTGGGGAAGGAAAAATCCCTGCAGAATGTTTTATGACACCGAAACTAAAAGGCACAAGAATAAAATTTGTATTTGTTGTGAAAAAATGAGGAGTGTTCAAATCATATCGGGATGAAATTCCTGGTAAATGAAGGCATTAAAGCGATTGACATTTACAGAAACCTTCAAGCGGAGGACGCTGATGAGACTCTTAGCTGCAGTAAAACATTTGAACTGTGCAAACGTTTTAAAGAACGTAGTATGTCCGTGAATGACGATCCCACCCGAGGTGGCTCGGAGCAACATTATTAAGGAGCTTACGGATTTGTAACATGCGATTGCTTCTTAAGGTGCACAGCATGGATCTTCATGTCCAGCAAACAAGCAGCACTGATAATCTGAATCTACGTAGTTTAAACTAGATAAATTTGACCGACTGAGATTAAAGGGTGATGTACAACCACAGTATAAACAATTGGTCATAACAGAATTTGGTCGGCCACAGTGCAAACATTTCAACTTGGTTGTATTTAGCTTTAAGCAACAATACAATAGATAAATGTGGGATTAAACATAAAAGAAAGCTTCAAATCCATCCATCCATTTTTCACACCAATTATCCAGGGTAGGGTCAAAGGGGACCTGGAGCCTGTTCCAAGAAACTCAGGGCAGGGGACACCCTGAATGAGGTGCCAACCCATTGATGGGGCGATTTGTAACCATGAATCAGCATGTTCTTGGACTGTGGGAGAAAGCAGAGAACCTTGAGGAAACCCACCAAGCATGGGAAAAAAGCAAGCGTGGGAAAAACATTCCATCTCCATGCGCTTAAAACAGACCTGAGATCCGAACTCCCACTCTGAAGGCTCTAGCGGCTCGGCCACAGTGACACCCTGCTGCACATCAGCTCCCTTTATTCGATCATCCATGACTGATGATGTAAGCACAGCATAGTGACTTTACTTAATTGCAGGTCTGTTGTTAAAGGATAACATCATACAATCTGAAATGATCACCAAGTCTTTCATACTCTATCATTAACCCTAGATTTTATTGAGATTGTCTCAGTGTAACAAATCATAATCTTAAAGGACTGCTGAAATCACGCTGGCTAAAACTGCTTCTAATCAATTCCACATTTCTCACCAAGTCTAACTGATGAAGGTTTGTGCTTAACTCAAGATCTGCAGTCCAAATCAGGCACGCTTTGTGCTAACGCTAGCCCCTCTAGTTTCTCAAGCAAAGTGCTCACGTTGTCTCTCATGGCTGCGTTCTGTGTGTCATCACCGGCTATCTTACACAAAGCCACTTGTAATTCACGGAGGACTCCATGGTGGCTTGGTCTGAATATATTTGTTTACATGTGTTTCTGGACCATCTGGGATGGTTTTACATGGCCACAGAGAATTACAACATAAGTTGAATAACAATTAGAGCAACTAAAAAAGGAGCAGCTGGCATCTGCACGAGAAGTTCTGCATAACCTCACAACGTCAAGCAAATGAGTACCATGTAAAAAAAATTACCCTAGTTCCCTCTAAATCTCATTATTGTACCACTGACCCGTATAACTTCAAGCCTGAGAGGAGTTTGTTTTTTCTTTAGAGGACATGATCTCTATTCTATATTTAAGTGATATCACCTGAGAGAGAGGGATTCGGTGATGAATATATTCAGCAACTGTGAATGTGGTATTGCTTTTATACAACAGTTCCACAAACACTATTTTATGATCTGTTTGTTTATTTAACCAGTTATTTTGCTCCGTCAACCCAAATCGTTCTACAATATACCTGGTGGCGATAACTAACCATGACTGGTAGACCTGGCAATCGACAGTTAATGTGATTAACAGCGGTGAACAAGTTCTAAACTCTAACCGGGACTACGTAGCCAAAAGGTGAGGAGAATAAACCATGGAGGTGGTGGACAGTCCTGAGAAACCAGATTCACTTTATATTTCCACTTATTCTGCTTTAGAATATCAGCTCTGGGTTCCAGAGTTTCCCAAATAGCCTAAAGGTAACGCACTATACAGGCCGTACAACCCCTTGTTCCATACACCAAGTAGTGACACATCTGTGACTGTACTACAGCACATATAGTTAAAAGTCTCAGTGCTGTTATGCTTTGTATCATGGAACACCTCTATTACAGTTAGATTCTGCAATCACAACTAATTGTTATATAAATGCGCTGCTCAAGAACATTTAAAATTTTGCTCAACAAATCAACAGCCTTGCCTTGATGGCAACCATCAGCAGAAATGCATTCTTATATTCGACTTTAGTAAATGCATGGTCAGGGTATGCAAGGAATACAGATGATGTCAGTACATTACAGAGCACTATACAAAAACAAACATTTAGCAGTGTTTAACCAACTATCTGTGAAACCAGAGAATTTGATGGTACTAGCAAACAACTGGCTAATATTTTTGGCTGCTTGTGAAATGTTAAAGGTTTTAGAGGATGCACAGGTCTTACATGGCATTGTATTGTACAATATGTAAGACCCATTCATTATCCATCAAAATGAGCAGTCTTTATATCTGAGATCATCATTCCCATCCTGGAAGCTGCTCATGTCTGATCAATGGGAATTCATAGCTCCATACTCAGCCTCAGCACCAGACCTGGAAATGGAGAAACATCTATATGCAAATGGAGAGCTCTTCTATTCTTCCACTCTACCTGCTTTCTCAGGGAGATCATATCCTCACATGCTTTTTCATACCACTGCTATGCTGATGACACTCAACTCATTGATCCTATCCATCTTCAGTGCTTCTGCATAGATCCTATCCTGTCTGCTTGGCATCTTATCATGTAAACTGGAACCAAACCACACTCAACGGAGCTGTCGCACAAACCTGGAAATGCATTCCAATGTCAAGATTTCATAATCCCCCCCGAGAAGCTCCAGATCACATCTGACAACCTCGAGATAGCTAACCAACAATCATTTTCTCCTCTTACTCAGTCATATAGTATTCTCCTTAACAGTAAGAACATCTTCCCATTTCTGTCCCCAGGTGGCACTCAAAGGCTTGTTCTTGTACTAGCTTGTGAGGATATATTTTAATATATTTTAATAGACACTACTACTTTTGAAAGTTGCTCTAGATATAAAACGTATGTCAAATACTGTAAATGTATACTGTATGTATAACATATAGCAGAAATGCGTTCAAATAGACCATATATCTAACAGCGAAAGACAAAGAGGAAGAAGAAGGAGATCTGTTTGATATGAGACCAAATACTGTTGCCTTAAATATAGCTGTGTTAAAGAAAAACTTTAAAAAAAAAAAAAAAAACTTCTTTGAGGTGTATTTCTGTTTAATATTCATTGTGAGTGCAACCTCTTTTCACACACTTGGAGGAAGCACCAAAGGTAGTCAGATAGGGAGCGACCTTGTTTTTATACCACATATACAGAAAAAAAATGCCAAAACCCATAAAATACAATTACTTTAACGTAAATAACATTTGGCAGCCACCATAATCCAGAGCAACGTACAGAACTACTTTACATCTCTATTAATGAGAACATCCTGATCCTGATTCAGCTGGTCAGAGACTAAGAATAGCATTAGTCGGTTTGTCTAAAAACTCTGTTTTAGATAAACTAGTAAGAAAATCACACAAATATACTTTTTTTTTTAATTAAAGTGCTAATTAAAGTAAGAGTATGTAAGTAACCTTCAGTAAGAGATTTTAGTTCAGTAACAGTTTTGAGATGTTGTGGTAGTAGACAGTGGTGATATATCACTAGTTAACATTCTCATGCTATCCAGAATCCACAGTTGGGTTGGGGTTTGCTTCCCACCTCAGGTCTGAGTGTGGAGTCTGCATGTTCCTCCCTGTGAATGGATTTGCTCCGGGTACTCCGGTTTCCTCCTTTAGTCCAAAGACACGCAGATTAGGCAAATTGGAGTTTCTACATTTCCCTCAGCGTGGGAGTGAGTGTGTGCTTGTGTGCCCAGTGATGGACTGGCACCCTGCCTAGTGTACCCTGCCTACTGCCCCGAGTACCCTGGCAGAGGCTTTAGTCCTCCCGGGACAGTAAACAGGATAAGCGGTATAGAGAATAAGAGAAAGAATCAAAAATACATTCGTACCATAACCATCCAAAGAGTCGTAACTGTAACCTGTGCCATGTTGATGTTTTCTACCATGGTCAGCAGGATTATGTATGAAATGCAGATTTTAAAAAAATAAGGTTGTAAGGCTACGTTCACATTACAAGCCACGTTGTTCATTCACAATGTTTTGGTCAAATTTGTACTGTATTTGCATGACTTGACCTTTCTTTTTAAACAATGCATGCAATTCCAGTAAAAATCTGCTTGGGGTTTTGCTCTGGAGGGCGGCGCTCAGTTAGGTGGCTGTATTTATCGAGGTCCAGAAGAATAAAGAAAGCCAGATGCCTCGTTATTGCTATTTTAGCAGCTGTTGCTAGCACTACTGGTTTAGATGGTCCGCTCTGGTGACCTCTTAATGGGGAGCATATCATATTAAAAACTCTGATCTACTTTTCCTTGAATACATTGTGATTTTATCTGCTTTCCCTGACAAATTAATACGTCATTTTCTGTGTCAATCTCGTGTCCATATTGTCTCATTAAGTCCGTATGGGGATTTGTCTTGTATAGCCCCTTTATGCAGCTACAGTATATATAGTACCTTTATATAACTAATATTAGGAAATGTGATGGAAAATAAGGACTTAAACCAATACACAGGCAGAAATAACATAAGAAGAGTAGACCTAGACTATGGAGTGCTATGGAGAGCATGTAGGGGAAAAAATAAACTGAAACAACGAAATAACATTCTGTAATGCTGGATTTGTGATACAAATACTGTCCAAAAAAGCAGCAGTAGGACAGAAGGAAAACTATTCCCTGAGGCCCGAAACAACCAGCACTTACAGGGTGGTACTCCGAGACTGAGCACAGAACAATCTCCAAAAACAGAAAGAAAGAAATGAAAAGATAAAAGCTTTCGACTGGAAAACAGAAACTCACAGGGTCACTGACTGACTAGCTTTTGTTTTGGGGTTTGAAGATCATACTAGCAGAAAATAATAATAATAAAGTTATAAGAAGTATAAAAATTTCTGTTTAAAGTCTAATAACTAAAATAATTAGCGAGGCAGGAGCTGGGCTCCGTTTGTTTGTTTGTTTGTTTGTTTGTTTGTTTGTTTGTTTGTTTGTTTGTTTGTTTGTTTGCTTTCTGTAAATACCAATGAGACAAATCCAAATGATTGACTTAAATGCTTTCTTGGTCCAAATCTAAAGCTCACATGGTGTGATGTCAACACTCACAACATTACCTCCTACTTAAAGTGAACAGTTTCATTAAAAACGAAAAGGAACAAAATCTTATAACTGATGATTTTGACTTATCGGGTTATGTGCAGCATCTTGTTTAATGTTTATAGACACATTACAGAGATAAACAGATGTAACTGAACTTGTTGGTACATAAGTAGTTACAGTCGTGTTTAATTATTAGCACCCCCTCTTAATTTTATGTGTGTTTGTGCAAATTATATAATTAAAAGCATCTTATTGTAGCAGATCTGGGTCGTAGACAACATATAAATCTATTTCTGGAGCGTTTTCTTTTTTAATAACCTTTCTTTGGTGGCATCTCTGCACTTCTTGTGCCTGATTTTGCACACAACACACACCTACTGTACCTTTACACAGTGTTGAGGGGGTGTTACCCATGCAAATGATATGCTAATCGTATACTAATTCTTTGTGCCTCTAAAGTAAGATCAAGTGGGATTCATCGCTCAGCCCGCCTGATTAAGAGCAGATCGGGATGATTAAAAACATTTGGTGGACCTGGCTTTAACTACACTTATATTTTAGAAAAGGAGCATTGAAGAGACTCTTGCTGCATGAGACCCACTATTCAGGGAATGTACAGTATTATACCATGTTATGAATATAATCACAGGTAATAGAAACTGTTACTGAAAATTATTCATGTAAAAAAGAGCAAGCATGTGGACTACCTGTATAGAAAAATAAACAAACTTATGAATATGCAACATGATATAGGATTAAAAAAAACTAAGGAATTTTGAGCTTTTGATTTTGAGCTAGAAACCCTGTTACAGATGCAGAAACAAGCGGCGCAGAGAAACAATCACCATCTACTTAGAGCACCACAAACCAGATGCCAAAGTTCACATGTCGAAAAAATAAGATCTCCTCGTTTAATCGCGATGTGTCTCAGTGCGAAGACGCTTTTGTCAAATTAGACATCAAGCGAGGGTAACGTTAGAGCCTCGGCAGCTGGCCAGGTGCCTCTAGATGCTCCGTCGCTGCTCAGGGAATTACTTCTGTCACTTTATGTATGATTGGGTTGGCCTTTTAAAAGATGGGGTGATTCCTATCAAGTTGCCATTTGGGGAAAGTAATTTAAACGGACCCAGGTGAGAATCCCACTGGCTTTCACATCAAAGCTCTGAAGTAATTACTGAGACATCATTCCTGCAGATTCTGAAGCCTACAGGTCAGTTTATGGTGTCAGCAATTCTAAATTATTCATTTAAGGCTGTTTTAAAAGATGCCAAGATACACATTATCCTCATTTTATTACTTTGTTTAACAATTAGTGCTGCCCTTAACTTTCTGCATGGCTGATTATTTTATGCCTTGCTTTAAAAAAATATATAGATTTTTCATTATAACTGTGTAATTACACTCACTCACTCACTCACTTACTCACTTTCTCATTCTCTCCAGTGCTTATCCTGTACGAGTCACGGGAGACTCGGAGACTCACCCAGGGCACTTGGGGCACGAGGCGTGGTACTGTACACCCTCAACAGGGTACCAGTCCATCACAGGGCATACACACACACTATGGGTTATTTGGAAACACCAGTTAGTCTAATCTGCATGCCTTAAGAGTAGTCTAGTGGAAGGAAACTGGAGTACCCTGAGGAAACCCACCAAGCCCGGGGAGAACGTGCACACAGAGAATAGAACCTGGCTGGGAATCGGACCTGGACCCTGGAGGTGCAAGGCGACAATGCTAACCACTACACCACCGTGCCACCTTCCATGATTATTAATTTACATGTCAGAGGGTTTAATAATCAGGGTTAAGCTAAACTTTAAATAATTGAATGTAGAGAGTTCTGCATTTATTCTGCTTCTTATCATCATTTATATTACTGGAAGTAAATGTGAACCACTTCAGCCTGCAGTTGAGTGCGTTATTGCATTTTCTTTCCTTTTCACAAATGTCTTGTAAATAGTGATTTCTAAACATATGGCAGATAAAGTAAGTACCAAATGTGTTTATCTCTGCCGTTATACAACCACTTAAATGGTCACAGCAGAATCAGCTATCAAAACCCGAGTGCAAAATAACCTAGAGTATAGCAGCGAGACAGTTTACAGATGTTCCTTTATTATCAAAACAAAACAAAAAAGGCAATTGTGAAATGAATAATATCTCTAAACCACAGCAGTAACTTTCTCCTTCTTTTTCCTCTCCTGAAAATGAACATGAGATAAAAGCAGGGCAGCAGAGACATCACAAAGCGTAAAAACTCCTCTGTCTTCAAGTTACAGCTTTACCACAGACTGTTACGAAGTGTTACTCACACTGGAGACTCCTTCCCCGGATCCATACTACAGAAACACATTTCTCACTACATAAAATGTTGCCATAGGAACAATTACACAATGGATCAATTGTTAGAGTTGAACAGTGTCGAGCGATAAAACTTCACATCACTCCTGCACTGCACGATATTTTGAGCTTAAAAAGTGTTTCTTAAACAGGAAGACTGTAGCATATAAACTGCACGTCATATAAACCACAGGAATCAGCACTGCACCTGCAGCACAGCCTCAGAACATGTCCGTACTCGAGATCCATCTTCCTCCAGGTCGCGACGTATCGTTACGTGTTTCACCGCCAACACACCAAGACTTTGACTGTTTTCATGCACAACCTTTTGGTAATTAGTTTTGTTAATTCTCTGTTATTTGTTTATTCTCTGGTTTTTGGAATCTACTTTTGGTCTACTCAGGTCTCCTTGTTCCTCACCAGACCCTTTCCTGGATCATTAACAGGCTCCTCTGCATTATTCTGAACCTGCTGTATTTCAATAAAGCATTTCCTAGAGACTGTAGCCCGTCCTGTCACCTGGTGCCGCAGTGTTTAATTCCTTTCTCTTAAAGGATGCCGTTACTGCATTTGACCACACAATTAGTCATTTATCTCTGAAAAGAAGAAAACAGATAAACAGATAACCTTCTCTTTTTCAGTTTCGCCATCTGATCTCATGTAAAATTCATAGGAAGGGCAGAGAGGCGGCACTCGGCTCCACTGATCCGTAGGAAAAAAAACTGCTGTTCGCTTCAGACGCTGCAAACAGGAACAGTCCCGACTGCTGAGCCTCATTTCCAATAAAAGTGCCGTCGACTGACCTGATTCCCAGCGGTACACTCCGCCTCAGCAATGCTAATCGCTGCGCTCAACTGCCAGTTTATGCTAGCGTCCATCATTTATTCAGTACCTAGTGTAAGTACCCTTCATTGACAGAGATTTTAGAAAGAGTTCATCAGTTAAAGCTAAAGATAAGCTGATTGTTTGTGTCTTGTGAGGACTTGGGTGCTTTGTAGGGGTATTATATATACTGTACCGTATACTCTGTGTATTTACAGTAAACTATCGCATCGAATGGATTAGTCGAGTGATGCGTATAGCCACGCCCACTTCGAGGTCAAAAGTGCTGTATTCGTCCCAAAAGTGACGGCTGCTGCGAGGAAACAGGGCACAAAACTGCTCATAACTTCCCTTTTAATCCACAGGTTTAATTTAATACAGAAATAATACAGAAGGACTGGCAAAGTTTCATTCAATTCTACCGAGCGAGTTTGTGGGATGCTGTGACAAAATCTGGCTGGACAGACACACAGAGATACAGAAAGACAGACAATTAAAGTTCTCCCTCATGCTTGGTGGGTTTCCTCCGGGTACTCCGGTTTCCTCCCACAGTCCAAAGACATGCAGATTAGGCTAATTGGCGTTCCCAAATTGGTCATAGTGTGTGAATGAGTGTGTGTATGTGTGTGCCTTGAGATGGATTGCCACCTTGTGCTCATGCTCTCCTGGGATAGGTTCCAGACCCCCCATGACCCTGAATACAGGATAAAGCGCTATAGACAATGAGTAAGTGAGTGTATCTATGCGGCACACTGGCACCTTCAGGGTCCGGGTTTGATTCCCGCCTCGGGTCTGTGTGCATGCAGTGGTGGCTTTTACTCAAGAAAAAAATTGCCTTCCCCAAAGATTCCAATCAGCCATGCAATTACCAAGATGTAACATCAACACATTGATTATCACTTATACTCCAGACTCCAAACTTCCCAGATCCCAGTCCGATTAAACACCCATGGAAAACCCCACAACCCAGAACCCAAAGGATCTCCTGCCAACGCCCTGGTGCCCGATGCCTAGAGGGACCAGAGCAAGCGCAGTGACACAAGGGGAATCTGTGGCTGATTTTTGTAAATCTGAATATAAATCCCAGATAATCACCTTAAGCAGGTGTGAAACCTGACTCTAAACACACACACACACACACCTGCATTAATATTGATGTAATCGTTTTTCCCCTTTAAATCATCATCGATCGACCTTAAAACGCATGCTGTTGGATGTATTACTACTGTATACTGTACTCTAATAGTCATTATACATGGCAGTTTGCTCCTAACATACTGTAGATGCTCAAATAAACTTTGCATCTCACGACCGCCAAATTTAACACAACAATCGAAAGTGTCCGTAAATCCCGTCCCAGTTTGTACTACAGACGTATTTATGTAGGTAAGCCATATAAATGATTTGAGAGGAAATAATAATGTCTGTCGATCTCTTTTATACCAGGCAATCTTCTGAAGCAATTTAAGTGCACAGGTTCTGGTGGATTGATCCTCCTACGGTTAAAGATTCGACCAGATTGTAATTGAATGGGATTTTCAGCAAACACACTAAGCACACTCCTTACTGTGGAGGATAAATGACAAGACAAAGTGGGGAAGGAATTATGTTGGTTGTCTGCAGAATGCAGGATTCTGATTGGACAGGAGGCGCGGAATAGTTTTCTATAAAAGCAGATCTCACTCCTTCTACGATGTTACCGTTTCTATAGCAACAGCTCATTCACAGGTGCGTGATCGCTGTGGTGTTCGCTCCAATTAAATGAAATAAAACGATTGAAAATAAATAGTAAATAATTTTTCAACATCTCCAGGACAGAAGAATTTGTGATCTGCCATTTATCATAAACCTAGAAACCTGCATGTGATTGTTTATAGATAATCCGGTATACGCCAGAATATATCAAGAATTAACATGTTTCCACAAACTGAAATATATCCATCCATCCATCCATCCATCCATCCATCCATCCTTCTGTTCATTTTCCATGAGGTTTATCGTGTGTGTGGACGCTGGGGGTTGGCGCTGGGCGGTACACTCTGGATGGTACGCCAGCTCAACACATGGCACAACCACACACACTCACACACACACTCAAGACTACAAGCAACAATTTGGAAACAGCAATTATCCTACAGTGTATGTCTTTGGGCATGTCTGTGGGAGGAAACTGAAGTACCAGGAGGAAACCCACACAAACCAGAGGCGAGATTCAAACCCCTAAACCTGGAGGTGTGAGCAGTGAGGGAACAGTGCTGTTGACTAATCCACACTGCCACCTAAATGTAAGTATAAATAGATGAAAACTGCGGCTCCTCTATAGTAAATACAAACGTACAAATGTTAAAATCAAACGCCGTGGTTGTGGCTTTAAAGCCATTTTTCTCTTTTTCAAAGCGCCAGTGCTGGTTCACCGTCTTATATTCTACATTTACATTCGGAAGGAGAAGCTGCGTGTTGAACTGATCTTGTTGCAACACGCTCACACTCACAGCTCTGGAGATGTAGAGTATATATTATATATGCATATAGGGGGAAAAAAACAACAACATGGAATCAGGAGTATAATCTGCTCATCTTGTTCTTGTCTCGGCTTCTCGGGGATCGGCATAAACAGGCCTGTGATAAAATCATGCACCAGTGTGTGCTGTAATCATGCTCGCATGGATCCTGTCGTTAAAAATCTAATCATGGTGTGTGTATTTGGAAAAGCTCCACAGAGCCCAGAAATTAGCAAAGAAGAAAAAAAAAAGTGATTGAGGGAAAAAAAAAAATCTTATATAAACAGTTCAGTTCAGTTTTTCTTTATCACAGTTCAGAGGTTAAAATCTAATTTAGGGTTTAATTATATTGGAGTCTTAGTGCTGGATAAGAGAACGCAAAGGTCCGTCATGTGCTTTATGAGTCCGAGTCATGCAGCTGCAGCCCGAGACTTTAAAATGTCCACATCTCATTACTGGGACAAACACCTAGCTGCTCGACTAGAATAAAAGGAGACAGATCGTGTAATTTAACGAGGAAGTGTGTGTGTGTGTGTGTGTGTGTGTGTGTGTGTGTCAATAGAAACCAGGTCAGCATGAGATATTCAAAGCTGCATATTTATTATCATGTTAATAAGTTATTGATGTTGATATCTATGAACTGCATCTTATAAAGAACTGTGTGACACACACACACACACACACACACACACACACACACACACACACACACACACACACACTATAAAAGGACTGTCATTGCCACACGGGTGTTATATCATATACACACACTCT
>JAQMYK010000037.1:32487537-32500037 GCA_030014345.1 Clarias buthupogon
CTCTGCAGCAGAGCTCAGTTTTGGTCTTGTTCTCCTGGGAAGGTCTTCATGAGAGACAGTTTCATCATCATGGAGCTCGATGTGAGACCTGATCCAGAACAGCTGACCTTCATGTCTTAGAATAACAACTGACTGTTATTGTGTTGTTACTTAATTACCCCTAATGTCATGTGTGTTATTTCATACTTTTGAGAAGAAAAAAAACAGCATTGTTCAAGACTGTAAAAAATAAATCACCAAACAAAAAACATTGATCTACAAGGCGTGTCCACTTTTTCCTGGTACTGTAAATGAGTTCCCCTGTAATAAACACACAATAAAGGAACGACAGTAATGTACACTTCACTCCCCTTCATCCTGGTTACTCGCGTACTACATGGATTATTTTAACTCCACCAGAATTAGAATAAACCTCGGCCAGAGCTTTCTATCAGTATAATCACGTCCATGAGACAACCTCACAGCTTTTTTCTTTTTTTTCTCCCCTGAATAAACCATTCCCAAGTTCTGCAGGCGGTGCAGGAAAGCGTATACCGTCTCCAGACAGGCTGCAGTTCTGCTGCCAACACGGAGCAGGGGAGTAATTAACTCAGCTCCCCAATTAAAGAAGCAAAATCCTGGAATGAAACAAAAGAAAAGGGACGAGTGCAGTGTTTCAGGTTCCATTTAAACCCCCCCGAACGTGACATGATGCATTTTCACATGGTGGAGAGATACAATGAATAATCCCGCACAAAACAAAATAGATGAGAAACTCTCTTATAAACATTGTGCACCGCTCTACTAGTTTATTTCTCTCTTCTGCTTCGGCACACAGAGGGGAACCTCATTAAATTTCCTTCTGAGGCTGCACGAGGTGAAACCTTTACACCGCATATACTGTACAGTGGAACACCATATTTAATGACTGCAGCCAACTTCCCAACTTCTGACTAAAGAAAATTAAAGTTTAAAGAGAACTTGCTGCTCATCTTTTTGGAATTCTGCGTTCTGATTGGTCAGGAGGTGTTAATTAAAGCTATAATGAAATGGTTTGTTAATTAGCTTGTTCTAAGTTGCTCTTGTTTTGATGTTAGATAATTTGCAATGGTTCCCAAATTGCCCGTAGTGTGTGAATGGGTGTGTGAGTGTGTGTGTATGTGTGTGTGCCCTGCGATGGATTGGCACCCTGTCCAGAGTGTACCCTGCCTCGTGCCCGAAGTCTCCTGGGATAGGCTCCAGGTCCCCCGCGACCCTGATCAAAGGATAAAGCGGTATAGAAAATGAATGAATGAATGATAATTTGCAATGACTTGTACTGTACAACGCTCCACAGGAAAGGAGTAATGAATGAGAAACATGTTGATTTAATGTTGATGCAAGAAGCCTCCAGTATTAGGGCTCGAAATTGTTTGATTGTTTCTTTGGTTGTTTGTTTGTTTTACAGAGTTCGTGTTGATTTCACGTACCATCACATCCTGCCTGTGTTAAATTGCAATTTGCATACATAAATATTTAAATATAGATTTTAATTCTATACTAAATACACACATATTTATTTATTTATTTATTTATTTATTTAACTTATATAAATTTTTAGCAAAGAGAAAAAAAATTAGTTGTTGTCAAGGTGACAAGTGTTTGATTGTAATAACCTGTTTCATTGTTGCTCCACAGCATTAAATTTAACTTGAAATTTATAAAATAAAATACTACTTTTTGACGCCATGTCACATCCCCTCTGCTGTTGATTATTTTCCTTCCACAGAACCGCACACACACTGAAAAGAGAATGAAATATTACTCAGCAACCCGAACAACCTTCTGTTAAATTCAAAACCTTATTTCGAGCAGAAATCACAGCGCGGTGTTACGCTGACCTCGGGGCTCTTCATAATGACGTCGGCTGCTTCTGATTCCTGAGATTTGTCAAAACCATCACTACAGGAGTCTCATCTTCTTATTACTTATTCCCTCATATTTTGTAGATTTCTTTTTATTATTCTTTAAGGCTGTAATGGAGGCTGGAAAATCTACAACAGAAGCCAACCTTATAGACGTCATTGTCAGACAGGAAATCAATAGATCGCAGTGTGTGGAACATGACTTTAAAAAATAATTGAAAACAGATGAAAAGGGAACAAAATGGGAAATACGAGCAGGTTGATTATAGCAGTTTGTGTCATGGAATCTGATATCAGTTTATATGTCGTATCATGTAATGTAATGTCATGCTATATTAAGTTTTGCGATGTTATGTTATGCCATTTTAGTTACACTACACTGTTACCGCATGTTACAATGTTACCGCACTGTACAGGAGTTAACGAGCTAATCATTCGTAACCGCATCTATCTTTCCCCATTTTGCCCTGATTTTTAAGTTAAGGAGTAGCAGCGCTACAGTATTCAGTAATTTAAGGGATATAAAAATTGTCCATGTTAGCATCAGAGTCGCTAATGCTAATCTACAAATGTTATATTGGTTAAATTATTTGTATGAAAACCGAATCAAGTAAGTACATGTTTGATTTAAAACATCACTAGTAGTTACTCCTGAGAATGACAAAGTAAAACCCTTGAAAATGTAAAACCCTTTGAATATGAAGCAACAGATAGCTTTAACTCATCATTAGAATTCCAGAAACACTGTTTTTCACCCTCTTGTGGTGTAAAGCCGTATTAATATCTTTCACTTTTTATCATAACTAGATATTGTTTGAAACTGGTTTTTTCTTTGTCTTTACAAGATTCCTCTTGTTCTATTTAACCAGAGCTCCTCTGCTGTGGAGGATTGGGGTCAGAGGGTCAGAGGGTCAGATGGGTGACGGTTGGCCTTTTGGATCTACAGGAGGAGCGCGAGCGAGCTGATCCTCGTCCTTGAGGACCTGCGTAACTGTGCAGCAGCTTTACGAGTGATGTTTGGTCAGGTCTGTGCTCCGAACACTGAGTTCCAAAAGGACTGGACGGACACCTATGAAGGAACCTGGGCCATTTCTATTGGACTTGGAGAGACATTCTTCTTTACCTTTGACTAGTTTTGATATAATAAAGTATAACTTTTTTTTTTTTTTTTTTAACTAATGTTTGTGTGTTTTAATTGTCGGGGTTTTTGTTAGGCCAATTTGTCTTTATAAAAAAACAATCACTTGAACCAACTATATGAGTGGGCTGCAATGGGAGACAGTCAACCCTAGAGAAATATAATTAATTGATCCCACATGCAATACTACTAGAGCTGACTTAAATATCTGAATTACAAGTTGAATCAAATTAATCAATTTGAACTGGGTACACGTTGTGCCAACTAAGCAAAATGTAAAATAATGTAAAATATTTTGTTTGGTCAAGTTGAGTAAACTTTAAAAAGCTGTGCAACTTCACTAACGTTTTTATTTTATGTTGAAGCGGCTTTTATTTTTTATTTTTTAGATGAGATTGTCGTGTGATATTCTTGTGTCATGTTATGCTACAGTATGTTGTCGTGTCATGTCATATGGTAAGTTTTGTCATGTTACAGTATGCCATGCCATGTTATGTTATATGCTATACGCTTTGTTACATTTCTTCTTCTGTTTGTTAAACTGTATTTATTGTTTGTATTGTGTTTCTTTTTTTTCCTCATTTTCATTTCCAATCAAATACCCTGTAACACCTCTATTTCATATTTAGATGGAAAAAAAAAGATATATATAGTCATACGCACCAAATAATCACTTGTAATATTGAATGCAACTATGAATTGTTGACAAATATATCTGTAGATTATTAATAATATATAATAATAATAACAATAATTGCTGCAGTACTAGAGGAATTAAATTGTAAAACACTAATAAATGTCAGATTGGTGACAGTAACTCTGCTTCACCACACCATTGTAATGATGATTATTTTCCTATAACAGCACCACAGATGGTGCACAGATGGTTCCTTTCTTGACTACACCGTTCTATTCCATTTCTTTTAAATATGAACCACTAAAATCTCTCTTTTTTTTTCATCTGTGCTTAAACCAGCATTAAAATTTAAAAATCATTTTTAAGATTCATGATTTTCTCTCTAGACTTTCGCTCCAGAGGGCGTGGCAGCAGGAGAACAGGATACTCACATTTCTATTTAAAGTCATATTTTTGTCCTTTGCATGTCAGATAAATACAGTGCTGTGGTTTAATAACACTTTCCCTCTCCTCTGCCTCTGTCAGATAACGGCAGCATCTAAAGAAGAATGGTGTCCATTAGTAAAATTCAATTTAAACATTTAGCTGTACAGGTACAGGGACGACAAATGGCTCGACTCTGTCTGTTTTTATTACTTTAGAGCAAATCCTTCAAGATGATTGTCTAATAAAACCAGCAGTAAATCTTTACTAAAAGCTGAAGTCTGAATTTCAAGCTTCAGAAGAAGATCTCACACTGGATCTCTTCATCTAATCAGTGGAGTCATCTGAAGGAGCTGAAGTGTGAGCTTACACCTTTTGGCTCAGACTCTATCTGGCAAAATCTGCGGCTACCTGTGAGGACGTACAGATGGTCAGGAATCAAGATGGATGGTCTGGTGGCGAAAGGCATTACAGGAAGGAATACCAGGAACGAGCAGCAGCAAAGCCACCAGTGAACCAGCACTTCTGAATCTATCAGCGTAATTAACAAGGAGAGGAAAAAACAATGAGGATAAAAATCAGTGAACTAACCCTTTAAAAGAACGTTAACCTAGAACATGTTGACAAGCCGGCGATTTTAAAATAAACATTTATTAATAGTTAACCTTGCCTAAACTCCATCTATCTGTCACAGATAAATAAACAGCTGTGTGTATACAGTATGTGCATATAAGAATATTGGGAATGAAGGTGTAAAAGTGATTGACATTTAATCACGGAGCCCCTGAACAATCAGCGAGTGGAACGATCCATGAAAATCAACATCAGCAACTTGCGGAAGAGACGCTGTGGGACGTTTCACCAACATTACAGGAACTCGGCTGGAACACTACAGGAAGTCCGATCATGTCTCCGGCGTATTGAGAAAACGTTCTACCTTGATGGTGTCCAAGCACTAGAGAAACACTGGGATAAGTGCATTAGTGTATCAGGGGATTATATAGAGACTTAAAGGGAGATTTTACTCTCAGAGATCAGTGTTCTGTTATTCTGTACAATCACAAGTCCCAGTTTGACTTAAACAAAGGAGGAGAGAGAATAAAGAGAGAGGCTGGTGAGGAAGCAGGAACGTTTCTCAGCATTACATAGAATTAGAGATGATATATATATATATATCATCACCAGCGCCTCTCTTTATTCTCTCTCTCTCTCTCTTTGTGTTATTGAGAAACCAAGAAGCGCAAACTCAGACTCAGCTTTAACTCTGACTGTTACAAACCCCTTCCATACATGCTACACAAAAACATTTCTCCTTACACAAAACTTAATCATAGCAACGACTTTATTTGAATCACTTTATATCGAGCTCTCGGAGTCCACGTCTCTGTGAATGAGCTGTTACTATGGAAACCATAACGTATTAGAAAGAGCACCTTCATACGGTATAAACCTGCACTAATGTCAGAGCTGCTGTAATAGAGAGTTCATCAACACCTTCATCTCAGTGGAGGCTCATGTAAACCAAATATATGTTCGTATTTTTTTTACATACTCAATAACATTCCTTAGTAGTTTTGTGAATGTTTCAGAGTACAACTTTATTACAGCAGCACTAAATTTAATACAGTCTCTTACGAAGACGGGAGTGACGTACAAAACATCAGCTTCATTCAGAACATCCAGAGAATAAAACCAAGCTAGAAAAAACTGTCCTTTAGTGGACTGGGGTAATAATAATAATATCTTTAGACAATGTTGACATCTGACCTGTGAGAAGCGTGGATGTTAAATGTGACAGTGAAGTATGGGATTTTAGAAAAAACAGCCAAATCAGGGATGATCGAAGAGATAATGGGTCTGTCTGTGACAATTGTATTGTTTAAAGACCCATAAAAACAGTCTGCATGCACTGGTGGCTCAGTGGTAGGTGTTTCGCCTGCCATGTGTAAGGTCCAGGTTCAATTCCCAGCCAGTTCCCAAACCCCAGCCACTGGATGCAGTGCTGGTCCCAAGCCAAGTAAAATGGGAGGGTTGCGTCAGGAAGGGCATCCGGCGTAAAATCTGTGCCAAGTTTGTATGTGCGGACCAAATGTTCCACCGTGGCGACCCCTTACCGGGAGCAGCCGAAAGACCAAAAAACCCAGTCAGTCTGCTTAACAATGTCTTACTAACTAATTACATTTAGCTTAAAATTAGGTACACACTGTACTGCCAAAAAGGTCACCATAACATCATCATCATCACCATCATCAAAACATAGAGCTTACATGTCTGTACAGACAAGTTTTATATACTGCTTAAATAATGCGTAAATAACAATAACACCATGTTTTTTAACACCATGCCAGTTTCTACGACTACATTCATGCCGGGTCAGTTTTCGCTATTCAGTATTAAAACTAGATAAGATTAA
Source organism: Clarias buthupogon (assembly GCA_030014345.1). Classification (NCBI taxonomy): domain Eukaryota; kingdom Metazoa; phylum Chordata; class Actinopteri; order Siluriformes; family Clariidae; genus Clarias; species Clarias buthupogon. Next base: position 32,494,032 of record JAQMYK010000037.1, read on the forward strand.
TCTTTTTTAAGAAGATGATTTTTTCTCTAAGAACTTTAAAGCAAAATCTGGAGTTACTTGCTTAAAAACATACTGTCTCTCTGTATATCTGTCTGTCTGTCCAGCCAGATTTTGTTGCACGCAAACCCGTCTGGACAGAATTTACTGAATCTTTTGAGGTACTTAGATCTCTGCCTGAAGTTTATCCTGCACTATAAGTGAAATCAGAATGTTAAGTCAATGTTGAGCGACGTTATGTGCGGGATTTAATAATCTACTTTAAAATAATCTACTAATGCGCTACTGTCTCAGTGTAAACAAACTCCAAACACCAATAGATATTAATTATAAAAGATAAACCTTTAACTATTTCTACAAACTCTTTCCCCATCAACGCGCCCTCAGCTAGTTTAATATATGATTTTATATCATTTGTCAGAAATAGTGTTTATTCATTAGTAAATCAGGTTATAAAATTATCCATAGACATGAGCTGATTTGGAATAAAATATTTAAATGTGATGCTGGTGTTAGAACTTCCTAAAAGCAAAAAAAATCATTTCAGACCAGAAAAGCAATTTTCACAAAAATACAAACTGCAAAATGTATTGAGAATTTCAAGGCATTTCTGTCACTTGAGTCTTTGGGGATCGTTGCGGCGCATTCTGTATCACGGCAGATTGCAGCGTTCAGTGCTTCCTGATTGCTCTCTCATTGGCTGTCAGTGGTGTGGCATTTCGTTCCTTGCGCTCGTTTTGGATCCAGCTACCTGAAAAGCTCTCCCCTGCCGAGTAAGACCCTGGCACGCATTGACTTTTCCAGATCCCCGCCAAGTAGCACATATGTCTGCCTGTTTACTCTCTCGCCAAACCTTGGACCGGTGACTCAGGTAGCAGCGTGGTGTCAGAGCAGCTGCTTTTTTTTTTTTCTACACTAACGTATGAAACTCTTACACAAATCCACATATAAAAGCCCTCAGGCTTTACAGATTTTTACACACATAAAAAAGCTTCCATCGACTCAGCCTCCAGTAACACACACTGGATTAAAAAAAAAAAAAACGCTTATTACTGACTCTAAACAGGATGAATAACCAAGGACAGGTATAAGTAGACACGTTTTCTACATCGTCTAAAAGCTTCATATTCAAGGTTAATGGATAATCATTAAAACTTTTTTTGTTTTAATTTATCTGACTAATGAGCCGAGCAATTCATCACTTCTCCTTAGCGTGAGTCTACAAGTCTTAATTTGCTGCTGCTCTTATAAAACTCTATCCGGTTTACGTCTGCTAGATGAAAGCATCTGGATTGGAGCACGATAAGGTTTCAGCATCCTATCAGATTGCCATCAGATCACCGGATTGTGTGTAACGATAAACCAGAACAATAAACGTGTTGCTTCTCAGGTGTGATAGATCACTGTCATATCAAACGCTGCAGTTTCTCAGCCTCGGACCGCGTGAGGAATGACGTTGCATTTTCAGATGCGTTTTAGAAACTATTTTGGTTACAGTATAACATCTGGATGAGTTTTATTAATGATGTAACAAATGCAGGGTTGCGTCAGGAAGGGCATCCGGCGTAAAACCTTGGACAATTTGTTGTGCGGATCGAATGTTCTGCTGTGGTAACCCCTCAGGAACGGCCGAAAGACCAACAACAACAAAGGGAGGGGTTTTAGAATGGATTTTGATTTTGATTAAGGGGGAGGAGTTTTGGGTATGATGTACCATTAGGAGGTGTATTCATGGAGATACTGTATAAAGTACAGTACTCATTTAAGGTGAGTTTTGGTTATCGTATGGTTGCCTGTTCGTTTTGTGATATAAGATGCGTTTCGGGAGGAGTTTACGTGATGTAATTCAGTGGGAGTGGTTTTGATTTTTGAAAGTGTATACTGGAGAGATTAACACACTTCTATACACCGATCAGCCATAACATGACAACACAAACCTTTATGCCTACTGTTGTGTCGGTTCACATATGTGATACCCGGGCGGCTCCGCGGTGCTGTGGTGTCTGGCGCCAGGACGTTGGCGCTGGATTCAGACTTGATTGTCTGGTGCTTCCCATTGGATTGGGATCTGGGGAGGTTGGAGGCGGAGTCAGTGGGCTCCTTGGGCTCTTTTCCAGCTGGCTCTGCAGAACCTCAGGAGGTGTGCTATGGTGTCTGGCAGCAGGATATCGCTAGTGGATGCTTTATGGGGTTAGAGGTTGTGGGGTGTTGCCTCAGTGGATCAGACATGTGTGGTGTGTCCCATGGGGCTGATCTGGGGAGTTGACAGTGGGCTGTGGTGCACTGGGTGTTCTGGTGCCTTTCTACTACAGCCAGATTTTGTATTATTTTGCACTTTCCCCTGTTTCTAGTGTATATATACCAACAGAAATAAAAACCTTCTCGCCAGTTAACCTGATTGTGATTCTGATTCTGATCTCTGCCTTCTAAAGAGCTTCGAGTGGTGACCAGATGTAAAGCTGTTGAAATTCTAATTTAAATTTCTTGCTTTTTGCAGCTGCATTTTGAATTATCAAATTATCGTGTGTAAAAATAAAATGAAATATAATAAAATAAAAACTCAATGCACAGCTGACATTTAGCATTTTCAGAATATCCATGAAAATAAATAAGTGTTGGTACCTAGACGGCGTGATTGTTAATTCCCCAACTGTCAACCTTCACACAGGCGGACCAGCTAACCATTAACGAGATATTAAAGATCACTATACAGCGCCGCTGCGCTCATAAAACTGCTCCACTGTGTGGTATTACATCTATATAAATGAAGTTCAGCCATAAAACATGACATGTAATATAAAACACTCTACCACACTTGGTCCAATTACGCTACGCCATTGTCTGTCCATGACAAAGCCACCGATTCATATATGTTGATTATTTCATTAAGACTTTTATTGTCAGCATAAATAGTGTCCTTGAACCACATTTCTAATTAATCTTTAATAAAACTCGTGAATGCTTTCTCTCAATTATGGTAAAGAAGGAAATAAAGTGCTTAATGAGTTTTCCTGCATGGTATTACTTTGGACAGGCGGTTTAACCGGACAATCGTTGAAAACAATCGTTGCTAATCTGGTCCAGAAAGAGGTAATGGTTTATTATTAGACCTATCCATTACGATAATGATATTCACACCGTTCTGTTAGCAGCCACTACCACAGAGAGTTCGGCCCTCCCAGGGATTATGGGTGATGGAGGCTCTATAATGCATCGCCCGGGTCCGTGGTTACTAATGCAATAACACCTTGTGGATACTGACACGTCCTGCGAGGCTCTGGATCTTCATTTATTATTAAACATTGTGTTTATTAGCACAGGAAGGACAATATACAGGACACATATTGTCTCCTCATATAGCTCGTTGCCTTGTATATATGTGTGTGTGTGTGTGTGTGTGTGTGTGTGTGTGTGTGTGTGTGTGTGTGTGTGTGTGTGTGTATGTGTCTGCGGGATTAAGGAGAAAATTAAACAATAACTAATTTACACTTTCTGATAAACTCATGCTGATACAGCTAAAGAGTTATTGTATAATTGGCATGTTTTTAAAAGTACTTTATTTTCTTATTTTACATTTAAAAATTTGTGATATATCATTAATATTTTTATTTTGGATAAATGTGTGTATTTAGTTATTAGAGATATAAAAGAGATATTCAATATTACAGTAACCTACTTGTTGTTAATATTTAAATCGCTACAACATACCATTAAACTTGCTGTTTTTACAACAAACTACAAAGCTTAACATGAGATAAAACTTTACAACATACTATGAAACTTTACAAAGTCTACGCCATGCTAAAAACTTTAAAAGTATACATTTTAAAAGCATACTTTACAAGTAACACTTAACAGCAAACTATAAAGCTTTAGTACTGAACAATTTACTGCAAACTTTAGGTAGTAAAAACTTTTAAACAAACTGGAAAAACTTTACACTTTTAAATCGAAGTATAGAACGTAAAGAATATTTATGTTCATGTACTAACAATATACTTTGAAACTTTATAACATACTGAAGAACTTGAAAACATTAAGACTTTAAAACATGAAGCCACAACAAATGAGCTTTACAACATTCTCGAAATCTTTACAACTTTACACCTAGCTACAAATTTGTGCAAAATCTTGTTTTGCTGTTGTTGGATTTTGTAAATATCACACATTGTGTTAACAGTTAATGTATGAATCATAAACAGTTATGTAAGCTGTAATGCTTTTAATCAATACTAATATTTTATGGTGATATAATGTGTTATAATCCAGGCTTTTACTCATACAGTATTGTTTTTACAATTTATTAATTTGTGGTAAACATCACTATAACATGCTGACTGTACAGTATATAAATAATTATAAGGATATTTATACTATAAATATATTTGTTTATACCGATTGTGTGAGAGTTTTCTACAATGAAGTCTGCTTTTAGAGCTGGTTGTTGGGATTAATCCGAAGAATTGACTTTAAAAACGTTAAAGCCAAAGGTCTCACAGGCCATAAGTCTTGGCACCCTAAATTCCCCAAATCCCATCTTAGAAAGGTTAATTACTCCTGTGCAGTTCATAAGCAGTTATGGAATCAATACAGTAATTTGTGCAGATAAAACCCTCAGATAGCCTGCAAATGTACCTTTGTCCTGTTCATAGTTAAGCGTTAACGACTCTTTGTGGGCTTGTAAACTTGTTGTACACACTGTTCGTCTCTGTCGATGTCTCCTCTGAGACAGCCATAACTAGCCTTATTCACTCCTAAATTAAGAGCAGCTTTTCACAGACATCTGACGCACAACAGCGAGGCGGTAATTACTATCGACCCTGATGAATCGCTTTATTACGGGTGCAGGATTCAGCACCAAGTGGTTTGGCTTAGAGAAAGAAACTCATACGACAAGAGACAAAAGCTCAAAACACCACTCAAGTGTTAATGCAGGTGAAGAAAGTTTCATGTGCGGTTTTACTTTAGTGCAGTCGTCATTAAATTCAGCCGTTAGTGTTAATTGTTGTTTAGGAAAGTTTTATCTGCAATAAAGATTTACAAGCTAAAGAAAGACGGAAAGAAAGAAAGACAATAAAAAGACACAGAACTTGCTCTAGGTGTATGCTCAAGTCTTCCCAATTATTATTAATTATTTATTAGTGATTTACATTTGCAAATGTTGTGGCTTTAATTTGAATCACTTACTAAATTATTATTATTATTATTATTATTATTATTATATGCCAGAATAAAAATCTGTTTAGCCAATAAATAACAACAAATCAATATTTGTAGTGTACTATACATTGTATATTTTTATTTGTATTTATTTATTTATTTTTTGCAATTGATGTTATTTTTATAAAAGAATGAAAAACCTAAAAAAGTTTGATTACTTTTTTTTTCGTCCTGCCGAGTCGTGTCGAGCTTCTCGCTGATAAAATTCGGTCGTCCTCATGTGGCGGTCAGAGGAAGATCATATTTGGGGTGAAAAGATGAAAAGTGACACTTCAGCAAGTTCGGCTTTTTAATTCTGTTATATTTCTGTGACGGAGCGAAACCGAGCTTTCAGCTTCCATCAAGAGGCGTCAGGCTGCTCAGTGAGCTACAGTGAGTCTCCGTCCATCCTGCAGGTCAGTAGAAAAGCTGTGTGTGTGTGTGTGTGTGTGTGTGTGTGTGTGTGTGTGTGTGTGTGTGTGTGTGTGCAGGAGAAAAAAAACACAACACACAACTAAAAGTACTTGTCTAAAAGTGTTCTCCACAACAAGTTGAAGTAACAATTCAGTTTTTGTTTACTCAAGTTGCTCTATAATGTAAGTCCTCGACAAAGTACCTGATTTTCCTGGATGTCAGTCTGAATGAGTTCCTGATCAACAGTATTTTAAAGACACTTGTTGGTGCGGTGAGAGACGGAGGAGACACACTCTAACGGACTGTTACGTTCTGTACCGTTCCATCGTGAACTCAGATCCTCATTTGGAACATCAGAGGCCGTGTGTATGGTCGTGATGGCCATGTCACACACAC
>JAQMYK010000037.1:32525383-32535486 GCA_030014345.1 Clarias buthupogon
TAGGCTCCAGGTCCCCGCGACCCTGAATATAAGGATGAAGCGGTATAGAAGATGAATGAATGAATGAATGAATGAATTTTTCCCGGTAATGAGGATTAAAAAATGGGCGGGGTCACACAGAGTACTGCTTTCAGCCACTACTGGGCACGGGAGACATTTTGGGTCAACCAGAGGAACAATCATGTGAGTGGTTATGGGTAAGTTCTAGACTTAATCAGTTAAAAGATGGAATGTTTATTATTAAGAATTATGAATATTATGGACTGGACTTCCTGTTTTAATGGTTCTATGAAAAACCCTGGATCAGGATGTTCTCCTATCAGAAAAGGTTCCTATGAGAAGTAGAACCCTTTTTGTGGAGCTAAGAACCATTAGTGAGACTACAAACTCTTGAGTAACTCTTAAAAAAAACTTTTATTTCCAAGAGTGTGTCAACTACCATGAAGTAAAAATGAAATAAAAGAAAAACCTTTAGGTAGAAAAACCTTTTTTCTTTCTGCTATGATTCTTTGAGAGATCAGTAGATAATTAACGGTTCTAAAACTTCCAGAAAAAGTTTTACTTCTTACAGGGACCTTCTCCCCGTCTTTATTTCAGTCCAAACTTTAAGAGGTCTTCAATTATAGAAATGTGTTTCCGATAGAGAACCGCTTCATTGGATTGTTCTGAACAATGTTTTATACAAAATGCCTTTCAGGAAGTGCACCATGCTGTAGAGCTTCATTTCATCTCAAGAAGTTTTTTTTTTTTTTATTTGACACAAAAGTGACAGACATTTATAAGAAATGTTTGATGAGAGAAAAATCTAATAAAGAAAGAAAAATGGGATAAATTTAGTGTGGAAGTGTGTAAACAGCGCCTGAGCGGGTAAGGTACGCAAACCGGTTCCTCAAAGGAGCGCTGAACACGAGTCCGTGCCAGGTTTTAATTATCTTAGAAACGCTCAAAAAGTCCCTTCGCTCAGCTTTTGGCTGCTTTTGGGGAAGCGAACTCTCCTGCTGAAGCAGCACTCGCCGTTCCTCGCCGCTCTAATCAGGCATTTACACGCAGTTTCTATAACCAACATAAAACATCGCACCAAGGTCAATGTTTGTTGAATTTGTCACATTTTAAAGACATTATTGTTAATAGTCATCGGTCTGCGTAGCGATGACCGGCGCTCCGGCTCATTCCCACCCCCGAGGACACCTGTGCTGGAAATCAGATCAACAGAATGGATCCCCATGAAGCAGCATCTCATGTTCATCTTTTGAGTTTGTAGACTTCTACATCTATATCGCTTCATATTTCATTTCAATTTTGACAAGCGATCCACTGATGCGGGAGGGTTTTGCCAGAGGAAGCTGCCAAGTTTTCTTCTACATCAAAGCTTGAGTCATCACAGAGAACGCGAGATCCCACGGGAGGCGCTGCGGGCGTGCGAGCGAGTGGAAATAAAAAAGTAGTGACAGGTGAAACGGTGAAGTGGAGGAAAGGGCGAACAATGCCGATGACAAGCCTGAGATATTTGAATAAAGAAGGAAAAAAAAGTTCTGACCCTGACGGATCATCACCACAGGACATGAGGTTACTCAGTGTCACTGCTCTACATGAGAACTTTAGACCATCAAATTCTGGATTCTGATTGGTCCAGATCGTTAACCACACCTTTGATGAATATATCTATGCACTCGTTTTAATACTATGGTTTCCATAGTAACCACTCTTTCACATGGACGTGTTCGCTAATAATAAGCAGATTAAACGTGTTTGTTTGGGCTTCTGTAAGGAGCGACGTGTTTATGTAACATTTATAAAAGGAGTCTCCAGTGACAGCGCTTTTCTTACAGCCAGAGATAAAGCTGCAACTTTAAAGGTGACCTTTTATTCAAAACTGACTTCTAACCCATGTTCAGACATTGAGATGAGACTTCAGTGTGTGTACACAAACAATGAACATGAGGACGAGAATCGTTATCTACTTGCTGTCAGATTTTATTAGTCAGGGCTTAAACAAGCCAATTAGATTAGCCTCTGTCTGCTTTTGTGACCTCATAGAAGAAGAACCCTTGGATAGTTTCTCAGCTCTGCCGTTCTGTTCAGTAGATAATAAACGTATTCTTTGTGGGGTTCTTCAGTGACCTCATATGAGAAGAACCCCTTCCTTGATATGTTGTTTAGCTACGCTGTTCTCTTGAGGGGCGTGGCTTAGCAGTAGCTCATTTACATAAAACTGTGAAATGATACATTCAAATGAGGAGATTGATGAATGAACAAATGCATCATCTGAGGGTTATTACAGCTGGAGATTTAACAGACACACGTCGGGCGAGCTCTGAGACACTGCGATCACTTGTTGAAGAAATTGTAAAATATGGGATTTAAATAATGTTTAGTGACATATTCAGCACCGTTTCTAAGTCACGATTTTTAAAATGTGTTTATTTGTATCCTATTATTTTCAGGAGAAAGAATATAAAGTGAGGACTGAGGGAACAGCGGTTTACAGCTGCTGTAGCGTAAGTGACAGCATGAAAATGCATTTCGCAGCATTAAACTGAAAGACAGAAAGCATGCTGTTTCAGTCTTTAATGAAGAAAAATGTGTCATATGTGATAAATTGCTGTTGTGTAAAAGGACTCAAACACTTGGGGACATGCTGTTAGAGGGAAATAATCCACTACAGGGTGTGCACAGTCGCCGCATTCTGCTGTTAAACTGAAGAAATTGATAAATAACAGCGGTGCTGGTGGTGAAGGAGGCACGAACACTGCAAAAGCAAACACTGATAAATGACAGAGAAGAAAAAGAACGAAACAGAATGTGTTTGTGCAGGTGAGGCCGTGACCGTGAGTAAAACACCGGCAAATATCTGAGCTGAAACTCAACCTGGTGCTCTGTATAATGACCATGTGAGGGTTTTTTAGACCCAATCACAGACAGGGAGAGAATAAAGATGGAGATCTGTTTTAATCTTTAGGTTTTTCCACTTTCTTAATAACGTGACATGCTGCTGGTTGAAGGAAACACTTCAGGGTTCAAGTTTTAACCTTTTCAAACTTTAAAAGTATGTATTTATAAAATTACTTTATATTTGGTTTGTAAATAGATTACTACTGCTTTATTACTAATGTATAAATGCTTTATAAGCAGGCTTTAATCATTATAACAACTCGAACGACTCTAGCGGTTGTTATAAGGCGTGCATGTACAGGACGGGTCGCTCTCCGTCAGACATTACGGAGTTAAAGTCTGGCTCGGTGCCAGCAGTGACACGCCCCCTAGTGGCACATCAGCATTCCTGAGCTCGTCTTTTAGTAAAATATCAATAAAGGATTGCTCCATAAAGGATTAACAGAGCGTGAGTGAGCGCCCATCAAGCGATAAAACACCAAATTAGTTTTGTATGAGAGGAAGTGCTGAAGTGTTTTATTCCCATTATGTTGGTGAAATGAGGGAGTTCCTCTTCTCTCTTATGCTACAGCAGCAACCGGTCGCTTGTCTCGCTCGGGAGTCTGACAACTCCATCAGATAAATAAACCCTTTGTTGTGTCTGTTTCAGTAAAACTGCTGCGACAAGGGTTAATTCATTAGATAATAAATCATTTATTATTTATAAGAAAATATAATTTGTCCTTTTGTAAGAAGAAGCTTCTGAACTTGCACATTATTATTATTATCATTATTATTATTATTATTATTATTATTATTATTATTCATGTCTCAACATTACATCTACTTACAGTATTTATTTATTTTATTCATTATCTTCGTATGTGCTATTTATTTATCTGCTTTATCTATCTGTTTATTTATTTATTTGCTTATGTTTGAGTTTGTATTATTATTATTATTATTATTATTATTATTATTATTATTAAGCATATTTTCTTTTAATTTAGGTAAAAAATTATATTTATAGAACAAGGTACAATACTTGTCATTGAGCCCATGTCTCAGAAACATATTTATTTATTATTTTATATTTTGCATTATTATTATTATTATTATTATTATTATTATTCATGTCTCAACATTGCATTTACTTACAGTATTTATTTTATTCACTATCTTATTATGTGCTATTTATTTATCTGCTTTATCTATCTATTTATTTATTTATTTATTTATTTGCTTATGTTTGAGTTTTTATTATTATTATTATTTTTATTTATTTATTTATTTTTATTATTATTTTTATTAACCATATTTTCTTTTAATTTACGTTAAAAATAATATTTATAGAACAAGGTACAATACTTTTCATTGAGCCCATGTCTCAGAACCATATTTATTTATTCTTTTACATTTTACATTTTGCATTATTATTATTATTATTATTATTGTACAATAGTTCACCTTATCTCTTTCTGCTTCTTTATAAATACTTTGAATATTTTTTAAAGAGTTTATTTTTATTCATAGATTTTACCCCCTCAAAAGATATAATAATCTGTTTTAGCATTTCTTCAGGTTTTAAATATTCCAGTTGAATAAAATCCTGCACTTGAGTGTAGAACCACTGGGGAGAATTGCACTGCATCATGGAGGTGATTAATAAGTACTGTGTGAGAGATTCGGACAGCACTGCTGCCTCCACATTACTCATATTTCAGATAAAAAAAAATAGAGACAAACAAGCTGAGATCGCTGCCGGAGACGCGTTTCCACTTTAATAAATCGTCTTTATTCCCGACCCCTCCCTCACACCGGTTACAATTCATTCACAGGCAGCGTTTCAGTCTTTTACTCGTTCGGGTTCGTCCCAGTAAAGGACACGGCACGTCCCAGAGGACCGAAGTCAACGTTAAAGTCTTCTCCGGTTGTCTAATTAGCGGCCTCGTCTCGATAAATCATCCTCAGGAGAAGCGCAGAAGAAGAACGCTTTAATTAATCGCTACTCATCAGGCTGTGAAAGCAAAGAGGGGAAAGATATTCGCTCTGGATGTACCCTTGTCTGTGTTCTATCGGAGGACAGGCGCATATCCATGCGCACACACACACACACACACACACACACACTGTAACACAGAGCCATCGATTAGTGCCGCAAACCACAAAGAAGAACAAAACTTACAACACAAAACCCCCCCAAAAAAAACAGTTTCAATCTGTCAGTCTGGATAAAATCCGGATGGAAAAGTTGAGACGCTGATCATCGCTCGTCTCTCCGGGAGCTCAGTCCAATCCCACAACACCTCAGAGATGAATGGAATCTAACATCATCATCATCATCATCATCATCATCCAGCACAAAGCTGGTGTGTGTGTGTGTGTGTGTGTGTGTGTGTCCCCGTATGTGTGTGTGTGAAAAAATAACCTCAGACAGAGATCTGAAAAGCGGAGAGCGCAACAAAAGAATGAAAAGAAATCACAAAGAAGCTTTAAATCTGCACCGACCTGCTGTTGAGGCTGAAATCCGTCAGGAAGAGGAGGATGCAGACGGCCCCGAGGAATTTCATCTCTCGCTTTTTTGCTCTCCGTGTGCTTTCTCTCTCCCTGTGTGTGTGTTTCTGCTTTCTCTTCTGTTCTCCTCCGTCTCCTCGTCTCTCTCTCTCTCTCTCTCTCTCTCTCTCTCTCTCCCTCCTCCCTCTCGTCCTCGGCTCTCTCGCTTGCTTGCTCTCTCTCGACGCAGGCGCTCTACAGCTTCGATCAGTGTGTGTGTGTGTGTGTGTGTGCGTGTGTGTGTGTGTGAGGTTTGGCAGGTTTAAAAAACAGTAAAAGTGAGGCGGTGTTTCTCAGAGACACACAGATAGAGATGGACAGAAAGGAGGAATGATGAATGATGTCATCGCCAATGCAGCTGCGATCAGCTCTAATCATTCATGAAGCACCTCGTGGTCTTGTTCTCATAACTCCTGGTAATCCACAAGGGGGTGCTATGGCACTCAAGAAGGCTTTATTTAATTTAGCAGCTAACTTAGAAGGTTATGACTCTCACTCTCTCATCGTCTATATCGCTTTATCCTGTATGCAGGGTCACGGGGGTTCACTTTGAAAAGGACACACACACACATACACACACACACACTCACATCCTCACACGCTCATTCACACGCTACGGGCAATTAGGGAACGCCAATCAGTCTAATCTCCATGTCTTTGGACTGTGGGAGGAAACCGGAGAACCTGGAGGAAACCCACCAACATGCAAACTCCACGGTTTATGACTATAATATTCCGATTTTGATTAAATGATGATTCCAGTTTACATGGACACAAAATGTAGCTTCAACAACTTTTAAAAGATTTAGTAGAATCAACTGAGTCAGAGTCGAGAAACAGGCACGAGTCAGACAGCAGGTTAATTAGTTAGTTAATTAATGTATTAATTTATTTAACATCAGTAATACTGTTTTATACCAGAGCAATTACCAAGAGGCATGTGTCTCATGTGGAAGTGCAGTTCCTCAAATGACCACTGGGGGCTCCACAAGCCAGTCATTCCCCATAGAGCACCTTATTAAAATGCCCAATTTTACAAACAGAAATGAACATGATTACATTCTGGTACAAAAAAACAGCTTTGGTCTCTGTAGCTGGATTTCACAATTGTGGGCAGAATTTTTATGTAACTCGTCAGTTAAACGTATATGAGATGGTATCAAAAAGTTTGAAGACTAGTTTTGTAACACACCAACAGATGGCAGCACAAGGCTGCACGCACTGTCACAGGGAGCACCGACCTTCATAAGTCAGAGAGCCAGAAGACAGGGAGCTGCGAGACTGGTTACAACGTCTGCTATTTCATCTTGAACAGCAAAGTTAGAACAAAAAGCAAACATGAAATTCTGTGTGAAACTGGGCAAATCTGCCGCAGAGACATTTGACATGCTTCAACAAGTTTACGCGATGCTGTGACGAGTCGTTCGATGTGTTCTGAGTGGCGTGTGTGCACCAAGAGTGGAAGAACGTTACTAGAAGACGACGAGAGATGAGGAAGAGCTTCAACAAGCTCAAACCCTGAAAATGTCGAAACCATTCTGTTGTGCATTATGGTCAGAAAACAATCCACAACATCGCTGCCATTGTCGGTGTGTCGTACGGAACAGTCCAGGCGATCATCATGTGGGATTTGAACATGCGCCGTGTTGCTACCAAGTTCATCTCCAGGCTCCAAGTCCGTCAGCGTGCTGTGGATGACCCGCCCTTCATGTCGAGGATCATTACCGGTGATGAAACTTGTGTGGTCCGACCCTAAGACGATAAGATAAAGCAAAGGTTTTCACAGTGCTGGAGCCCGTCATCTCCACAGCTGAAATAGGCGCGGCAGGTTCACAGCTCGACCGAGCGCATGCTCATCATCTGTTTTGACATTAGCTGTATTTTGCATTGTAAACAGAACTGATCTCAAAACATTCTGATACCACCTCGTATTACGCCATACTTTTGCTGGAATCGTTGTAGTTCAACTTACAACAAGAAATGTTGACAAAAAGACGATGTGGACACCAGACCGTGTGTAATGGGTGTGTAACGGGTTCAATCAATTGCAAAATAACATTTATATTTATAAATCAACATTCACAACATTAGCATTTTAGCTAAACTACAGCTAAGCTTGCTAACTTGTGGTAACTGTGGTAAGTGTTTTAATCAGCTCACTTGTCCATTTATGGATCAACTGGGGTTTAAGTGGAATCCAGTCCTGGGAAGATGGTGATGATGGTGAGCTCCCACAGTGGATCTTTAAAACTGTTTTTCTGAAATCTTGTGGGTTATTTGTTCAGCTCCCCAGTGGGGGAGGGTTTGTTCAGTTCTTCTTGCGCAGTCTATGGTGTTTACACTTTCCAGTACAGTAGATGTCACGTAGTTGGTTTGCAATCTGCTAATACACACAAAGAGAAGAAGAGTACAAGGACAAGGACATCACCCGTCATGCCATGCCTCATATTAATGATGTTTTGGAGGCAAGGTCAGAAGCCCTATGCCTTCCTGTTTTATCAGGGGTGGCCATGAGGTTCAGAGGATGAGATCAGTGCAGGCTGAAAACACACTCATGTTTTACACGGAACTGGTGGAGTTGATGATGTTGCATTCTAAACAGCTTTTATATTTGATTTGACCCGTGCCTGAGTGCACCGTACTGTACCCGAGATCGTCTTTTCAAGTAAACTTGTGGACTGTACACAGATCCAAACCCAGGCACCTAATGAGGCGTTCACACTCCACAAATGTACCGGAATTTGGGGTCAAGTGTCTTCTGATCCGTGCCCGAGTCCCTGGTGAGAAAGCAGCCTCGGTGTAGGTCCTGGAGGACAAGGACTGATGTTTGCAGTGGCTTGTGGTCTTCTTTAGTCTCTGAGCATTGAGAGCAGTGAGAGCAGAAAGCCTCCTTGGCAATGAAAATATGCAAAAGAAAATGTTACAGAAGAGAACACAGAAGATAAAGGAAGAGAACATTTTTAAAAGCAAAAAAAAAACTCTATAAAATCCTTTTTTTTCCCTCCAGGTTACAAGAATCTGTTGAGGAAAACATTTTTTCGGATGTGCAGCAGATGAGCGCTGCTCAGATTGCGTTATTATCCTCATCTCATCTCAAAATAACGGAATTGTGATTGTAGCACATTCGACAGCGTCTCGCTCAGGGAGCACGGCTGACCCGGGGTCAGTTTGATTTTCCTGAGATGCAAAAAAAAACCATCATGAACTCAAACGAAACGAACAGATGGTGCTGTTAGAGCATGTGTGTTTGACCGTAAACATCTCATCCTTCAGAATGCTACTGAAGAACCTCACCGTCTGCGTGCCTCCTTTAATGTGTCCGGTAGCTTTAATTAAAAGTTACGTCATCCAAATTAACATTAGGAGGGATCGGATTTCCCCTCGGGGTTGGGAACAAACCTGATTTTAGAAATTAAAGTTTATCGATTTTCCATGCAGAAGACAAAGCGCAGCGCATGATGTTGCTGTAGTGAAGACAGACGCACAAGTGAATACGCACTAAACTCCAGGACGTCTAAAACGTCTAAAAGATTATATATTATATCACTGATACTGTATCTAAAATATCACACATTTTAAAGTGGAATAAAAGTCATCAATATGCAATCATTCAGCCGAACCAGCTCACTCTCCTAGCCTCAGCGCCCTCTCATGACTTCTAACCTCCTCATAAGCATTGATCCAAGTTTTAGACACATCAGATACTGTACAATACAAACACTCTGTACAGTAAAAGAGAAAATATGTTTCCAGCATCCCACTAGGAAAGTAATCCATTTTTCGTTAAGAAACAAATCATTTTCATTTAGACGTAACTCGTACAGTCTCTTTGGCGTAACCATACACAGCCGCTTTATTAACCTCAGTGATCAGTCTATTACCTGTGAACATCACGGAACGAGCGAACGGTCCGGTGGTTCATTTGAAATTTTAACAATCAGAGAACCGGAGAACTTTACTGGTACTACAGTGTTTAACATTTTATATTTAATTCAAAACCAAATTATATCCTCAGGTACAGTAACGCTGCATCGCTTCAAAGGTGGAGCTGAACTACAATTCCCAGCATACACTGCGCATCACATATATCAGACTCCGCCTCCCTGATAACCATACACCTGGTTTGTGTTTGTTCCTCTCTATTTTAGTTCCAGGCTTCTGTTCTATGCTGTGTTTAGCTCAAGCTCCCAGTCCTAGCTTAGTTTAGTTCCTGATACTGTGTGTGTATGTGTATGTGTGTGTGTGTGTGTGTGTGTGTGTGTGTGTGTGTGTGTGTGTGTGTGTGTGTTAATAAGAAGAAAGCTGCACCTGCGTCCCGTCTCCTCCGTTTCCTGACAGTCAGCAAAACTGTGAGTGAAAAGAAAATCTTTAGAAATGAAACTCACAACGTGCTGGTTTTTGGTTCCTAAAAAGTTAAACTGTTCAATTTTCTGGGAACATTTTGGATCACGCTCTAACACCGTTTTTGGCAACGGACTGGGGTGGTTTTGAGAACATGTTCAGAGAACATCTCTCTTTAACAACAGCTTTCACTCAGTCTGACTTTAGATCAGGGTCGACTGAATGTGAGTTTCAGTAAAAGGGAGAAGACTTGGGAAAGTCTTCATTCATCTTCTATACCGCTTAATCCTGTATTCAGGGTCGCGGGGGGCCTGGAGCCTATCCCAGGAAGCTTCGGG
>JAQMYK010000037.1:32535512-32547469 GCA_030014345.1 Clarias buthupogon
ATTCAAAGCCAAAAACAACTAATTAAACATGAGGAATCAGCTGTGGCTTCTGCTTTGTTGGGATGAAAACTTGCACCCACACACACACACACACACACACACAAAGGCCCTATCATACAGGAGAAGATTAGACACCCCTGATCTTAAAATAGAGAACTAGAAACAGAAATCTCACTTTTCAAACCATTAGGCAGTTTTCTTTCTGTTGTTAAAAATGTATTTCAAATTATATTTCTTAAATAAAATAGCAATAAAAACAAATACAAATACATTTCCAGATGTTTAGTATGGTCTCAGAAACTTACATACTGTAAACTCACCATGTACATGATGTCATACCAGTTGTGGACTTTCAGTCATTGATTCAAACAGGTCGTCTTTCTGAGACAGAATGATTGTAGTTACATGTAAATCAAGTACAATATGAAAGAAAGAAATATTTGGTTGAAAATGCTTCATGTGCCAAATTTCTCGCAAAATTTAAGTTTTTAAGGCAAAAATTCTTAAAGCAGGGCGTTCGTATGCAGAGGTACCTGAACACCACCTGGCAAAAACAACAGTCGTCACTTAGGAAGGGTCAAGTAAACCAAATAAAAGGACAACTAGGGACATAAAGCTGAAACGTCTGGAACTGGATTAAGAAGTTTGCATCAGCACCTGGAAGGATTGAGCTTAGCTCTCAACTTCATGAAAAAAAATTAACATGATGTGAGATCACGTAAACGTTTGGTGAAGTTGCACAGTAACATTTGTCCAGGAGAAATCAGAGCTGTGTTTAATAGTGAAAGTGTAAATTTGATGAGAACTCACAGGACTGGGACTAGATGTTCCACCACTGCTTTCCTGCTGTTGGTCATAAAGATCATAAACATCGTGGCTTTGAGGAAAAGGTCACATGACTGAAACAGGTTGATACTGCAAGTTGGAGAAACTAAAAAAAACATCAGGAAAGATTTCAAAATCTATTTCCACAAATAAGGAAATAATCACTACAGCAGGACTGAACCTTTGCTGCTGGTTATGAGTCTGAGGTTTTATTTTCTGTGACACTTCAGAGGAGCTGATCTGCGTCCTCGTTCCTGTTGTGTAATTAAATCATTAAACATGATAATAAATGTAATAACCAGCACTTCTCACCTATTCTTCTCTTTAAACAATAAGTCACTGCCACCTGTAGGTCGAGAAGCAGATTGCACACACACACACACACACACACACACACACACACACACACACAGTGATCCCCTAAATTTAGAATTTTTATTTTGGACACAATTTCTTTCCAATATTTAAAAGCATCGCTAAAATACAAGAATAAAGCAGAAACAAAGGCTCACCATGTTAACAAAAATTGTAAGGGTTTAAACAGAAACTAACCTAAATCAAATAATAAACATAAAAATAATCATTAAAATAGATCAAAAAGGTTTTATTTTATGTTTTTCCCTGTGTGTATAATAAAAGCACTACTGTAAATAGAAACTTGTGAAATTATGTTATTTTAATTTTTATCTCATAACTTCAACTCATTACAATAATTTGTTGTTTTGAATTTGTATCTATTTAATCAGATTGTCTCATTATTTATTATTTATCATATAAAACTATTACATCATGAAATAATGAATTATTAAAAGAAAAAAACGTACAGCTTCTGAAGCTAACATAACCAAACCGCTAGGAAAATACAGTAAGTCGCCTTGATACGAACATTCAGGTTATGAACTTTTAAAGATACGAATATGCACTCGTGCGGAAGTTAGATCACATGTCCACCGTGGCATCCCAGAACGTCCGGAAGCGAGAGTAAAATCAGCCCAACTAAAATCATCGGCACTCAGTCAATACATAACAACAAGCACCGTAAAAACAATCCCATTGGAAAGCAGCCTAAAGAGTAAAGAACGTCTGCTGAAGGTCTGAGTGATGTTCTGTGAAAGCAGATGTGATGCACTCTGGATCTGGATTCTGTACAAACACCATATTACAGTCATTTAGAAGCTAAGATGCACTTTACAGTAATATTTCTGAAAGAAAATGAAACAGAGAGGTGACATTAGAATAGTACGAGATGCGTGTCATGAGATACACACGCTGTGTTTGTGAGAAGCTGCTGTGTTTCGTCCTCCGTCTCCCAGTGGAATTTTAAACCCTGTAAGAGACGTAATGGAGCATGGATGCTCTCGGACGTTGTGTGAACCGACGTTAATAGGCATAAATGCTTCAAATAAAGGTTACAGTTTTGTTGTTTTCAGGTTGTATGTGCAGCATTGTGTTGTTGTGATGTTTCTCATGCACAAGATTTCTCTTGAGGTTCTTCTATCTGCGTAATATTTCTGTTTCCTTTTTCTGAGAAATTGTTCAGGAGCAAACACCACGTGTTCCTGATATGAAGAGTGATGCCTGGTTGGTTCAACGCGTTGGTACAGTTGTCGTTGGCACCCTGTTGTTTATGATGATGATGATGATGATGATGATGCAGTTACCTATCCAATGTCCAGAGTGTTTAGTGATGGCGAGTGTAATTTCCTGATCTGACTCTGTCTTGCCCTGTAGCACTTTGTAGACACCAAACAGTTCTGTTTTGTTTTGTTTTTTTTATCCAAGAACTTGATGTTTATCTGCCTGAAGAACTGCCCAAAGAGTGGCACTGATGCTATGTTGCTCATGTTCTTGTGTATCACTGAAGTCTTCATCATTTTCCCCAGACTAGATGCTGTTGTCCAGATGCTGGCATTATATCTTTTTTTATTTACTGGTTAGCCTTTTTCAGAATTTTTTAACTTGTAAAAATTAATCTAAACTGCGTAGAATCTCACTTTAATCACATTGAAATAATGCAGAACGAGTGAAATGCAGATGGAAGGAAAACACATGCACAGGTTCAGAAGCTCGGCGTGTGTGTTTTCAGGCAAGGTTCCTGTCGTGACATCTGTTCTCAGAGCAATTCGCCTTCTGTGTCTCTGAGTTCTTCTACATCATTAATAATATTGCAAGCTTCCTTTTGTAGTTTCATCCCCATCTTTCCCTTCAGGTCATGAAATAAACTGAATGTGAATCGATGAACAGATGAACAGATCATATCTCTGAAGGACATTATTCTTTCCCAGGCACTGATCTCGAATTCCTCCTGTCTCTCACCCACTCCTTTTGTCTACAAAGGGAATAAACGATACGGAGGAACGGTGGTGTAACAAGGCGGTTTGAGGTCGTCCACTCCTCAGCGGCGTGTGATCTCAACACTGAGGAATGATGGAAGAATGTGCAAGAGACGGAGGTCATGCAATAAAAGCATGATGAATGCATTCCATCTTGCCGTTTCGGAGTCGATTGCCTGTCCGCTTCTCTGCAGGATTTTTTTTACAGTTCTATTTTTACGGCCAGAGACGGGTGTGATGAATGCGAGCACAATACTGTCGTTATCGCTGATCTGTCTCAATCAACCCTCAAACCATCCAGAGTGAGGCGGCTTCCAGTGGACTCGACTCAGCGACACATTCACCAATCCAGACTTGTTTTAACATCACAGGGTTTAAACTCTTCTCCAGTCCATAACTCACGATCGCAGTAACACGAAAACACTTTATACAGTAAATTAACATTAACGCATTTGGCAGATGCATTTTTCCAGAGTGACTTATAGTCTGTCTCAGGGTTAAGGGCCTTGTTCAAGGGCCCAACTATGGAAACTTGATGGTGCTGGGGTTTGAACCTAGGACTTTCCAAATACAGTATATTATATTATAATCAAGGACAACTTTTCAACATCTCTACAGCTTTACTGAGCAACAGCATTGAAAACATATTAATCATAAATCAAGTTATTGAATGCAGTGATTAAGCCATTTTTAACATTTGCACAATAGATCGTTTTCATTCCCTCTGGCGCCGCCATCCTTTGGGTTAATCAATAGATGGATTTCCAAGTCCAAGTACGGTGTAATTGTTCATGCCTTTGCTCATTGCTTACGTGAGGCTCCCTTATGGTAGCTTAGGATGAGGTTTTAAGGTGTGTAGATTAGGTAGCCAGTCTATAGCTGAGCATTTTAACCAGGTAATAAGGGGATTAAGGGGTAAGGGTCCATCCACGTGCTATCGGGCATGTCATAAGATAGATGCTCCTCACCCCAGGTGAGCTATTTTTCATTATAGTGACAGGGTCAGGTTGAGAGCTTGATGGATAATTATACCTGAGTAGTAAAGAGTGGATTAAGCAAAGGCTGTGGTTGCTCAGATTAGTTAGGGGTGTGGGATCCTGCATCCTGTAGCTCAACACGTTAAGGCTCCGGGTTACTGATCAGAAGGTTGGTCATTCAAGCTACAGTTCCAACACGGCAAGCAAGGCCCTTAAACCTGTCGGCCCCAGGAATCCCGTATCATGGCTAACCCTGAAGTCTGACCCCAGCCATCAAGCTGGGATATTCAAAGAAAGTAATTCACTGCACAGTAACGTATCGGCAGTAAAACAGCTTAACCACTGAGCTGCCCCTGCCTCCACCAGACAAGATTAATAAAGAATTAAAATTATACAACATGGGTGTCAAAGTGGTTCAGTGGTTAACACTGTCAGCTCACCTCACTCCTCCAGGGTTGGGGGTTCAAATCTTGCCTACAGTGTGTGTATGGAGGTTTTACACTCTCGCTGTGTTTATTGACTGCTTCCACAGTCCAGGGACATCCAGTAGGATTGGGGTTGTGTGCTTCTGCCCTTGATATAAATTGGCGTCCAATCCAGGGTGTACCCCGGGATGTTCCTGGGATGGGACTTGGGGTGCCCGAGGCCATAAACAAGATAAAGTAATAAATAAAATATATAATACAATAAGGATTGAAATGAAATAGAAACACCAACCTGTTCCAGAGTGATCAAAAATAAATTCCTTTCATGTCATTCATGGCTCCTCTGTTCTTTAGCTCCTGTGAGTCAGACAGTTATGACAGAGAATTTTTTACCTTTATCATCTGATGCCTTTCTGCATCCATTAACATCACAGATATGAACCATACACTCCTCATAATAGTTATTAAAAATACTGTGGATTACACCTCGTGATTGCTGTGGTTGGACTCACAAACTAGCAACTGCACTAAGAATCCTGCGAATTGTGACATAATTATTTTTGTTGGTTTTTCAGAATTTATATTGTTGTACAAATCAGATAAGATTATTTAACATCAGTTCCATTTAAATGAGGTTCTAAATCTGAAAAGAATCTGATTATTTGACCTAAATCTAAATGCTCATATCTGATTGTCATCCTTTGTAGCTTAAACACAACACAGGATTTGACTTAGCAATCAAGGAATAAAACTATATATATTTTTTTATAATAATTAAATAGTTTTATGAGTTGAAATTAAATATCTTGTAAAAGAAAATAGCATTTAAAGCCAATTACAAATTTGAGCAAAATGTGATTGTAAAAACAGAAAACACGCCACTAAACACCAGGCAATTTGGGAACAGCAGTCTTTGGGAGGAAAACCCACCATGCAGGGGGAGAACATGCAAACTACATGCACACAGACCTCAAGACGGGAATCGAACCCGGACCCTGTAGGTGAAGGCGACGGTGCTAACCACTACGCCACCGTGCAGCCCTGACAATTTTTACTGATGGAATATCAAGATGTCATGTTACCCCGACACCAGCAGGGGTCCTTCTACCCTGAACACTGAACTGCAACATGCACTCACACTTCCTGCTTGATTTCCTTTTTGATGGATTATATATAATGGATTATTTATTCACAATTGTGTTGTGTTACTCATGATATCCAAACTCTGTTCTGATTTCTGAGCCTCGGATTTTCCTCTTTTGCCGCCTTTATATGTGACCCTGGTGTTAAATTCTGAATAAATAAAACCTGAGTACAATATTGATTAAACAAATATGATCAAAAGAACTGATTTCCACGACAGTTGATGCGTTTAAAAAGTTATAAGGGTGAATTATCAACTTTTATGCAATTATACAGAAACAGTGAACAACCCTCGATGGTGATGTGGCACATTGCTGTTATTTTGGTTATATAACAGCAAATTGCAGTTAATTAAAATGTTTAATTTATTAATGAAATGCATAGGCTCCTAAGTCTTCCCCCATCATCCGGAGATTGTGGGTTTGACTACAGGGTGATGTTACAGCCGTCTGAAGCCAGGAGTCTGAGGAGCAGTTTGCCTGAGCTCCAAGCTCTCAAAGCATCTGGGCGCTCACACACGTGTAATGTCATGGATAGAGATTTCGTCTGAGGATATTACACCACCCACTAACATTACATGGGTTTCAAACGATATGGAGGTAGCATCTGCCCTAAAGACATGAGGGAATTGGTTTGGACTGAACTGGCCACAACTCTCCATCTCACACTCACTCACCTGGACAAACAGGACAAATGTGTTTGAAGTGCACTGTTGAGTTCAGCTTAACACAATCATTCCTCAGCATCTGATTGGAAAGCTTAGCCTGATGAGCTGGAGCTGCATTTAGACCTCCAGACTGGTAGACCACAGTTAGTCCAGATCAGGAGCAGCATCTCGAGCACCGCAACACCGACCCCTGGAATCCCCCGGGGGGGGGGGGGGGGTGTGGGGGGGGTGTTCGGTCCACATCTGGTCACTCTACTCTACATCATCAAAGGTCATTGATAATATAATTGTCCCACCAAGCAAGAACAAGGAAGCATACGGAAAATAATGACTGATGTAAAGCAAACAAACTATCTTTAAACAGACTAAAACAAAAAGTTGGTTCATTGTTTAAGGAGACGTCCACTCTGCATTGAATAATGGCTGAGCTCACTGGAGAAATTCCTAGATGTTTACCTGGTAAGAACCTCAGCTGGTTCTTCAACAGAAGAATTATAGCAAAGAACGCCCAGCATGTGAGTCCAGCTCCCTCCACATCATCCTTATCACTTATCACGAGGAACTATGGAGAGCATCCTGAGCATCTGAATCATTGCTTGGATTGGAAAGTGAGTTGCAGTAAAGACCTTAAAGTGGATCAAGAAGTAAACCAGCAGGGTGTATCTCATGGATTTCTGCACCACACACCTCATCCACAATGCCACTACCATGTAGGACTGGGTTGTTTTATGTTGGACTGAGGTTCCGGATGAACGTTGTCTGTTCTACCAGTCGTCTATGATGAAAATTATCATGAAAACTACTCGACATTAATCAACCCTGAAGTCACAATTGTGACAAATCTGTAGTTTCACAAAAATGCAGTTCCAGGTACAGTATTAACCATCTCCATGATCAGCACACATCCATCTGCATCTTCACTCACAAGACTTCTATTAACACTCTCATAGGGCTTAGTGCTAAAATGCTGCATCAAGACTTGGCTGGGGGAAAAAACTGCATCAAAGAAAACATTACAAATGATAGAGAGTGTGTATAATTGCTTGCTGATTTATTCATAGTGTTGTGTGTTTGTTTCCAGAGATGCTTCATTTGCTCATCAGCTCTTGCCTCATTATCACTTTTTGAGAGATGAAGGCCTGCAGCCAGAGAGCGTTGTTCTCTCTTCAACATTTAAAGCAATTATTTTGAGCTGCGGGATACCAAATAGATATTGAAAATCGATCTGTAGACAAATTAATTGGTGTTACACCACTAATGTGAAAAAAGAAAAAAAAAACACTTAAGTCTGGAAACAATCTGTTAAAACTCTTCTGTAGGATATTATGCCATAAATATGACAGAAAAAAAGGAAATTAAAATCATCTAGAATGAGGTGCAAAAAGTCTGAGATCTGACACAAATAGAACAACAATAATAACTGCAGAAAAAAAGGTGTATATTCAATATTTGAATAATCTTTGTTTAGGTGTTGTTTGTTCTTGTATGTGTTCAAGTGTAAATTAATGAATAACAAATTAAAAACAAATTAATCAACTAACATCCTCACAAAAAAAGAACAATATTTATTTGCATTCTTAGCAATTATAGCAACAATCATTCTATTTCTAAACAGAATAAAGTGTAGATCAAATAGTTGAAATTTCACAATATGGTAAAACTGTCTAAAATATTTTTTACAAAAAAACATTATTATTATTATTGTTATTATTATTATTATTATATCCACTGTATTTGCTATGGTAAGCCATTTGAAAGGCGTGCTACTGAAAGAAACAGTGACATCTGGTGGATTTTTTCAGAATATCCCACCTCAACCGACTGGTAGAGATGTCTCAATCAGGTAAAGTTCAACACATTTTTAATAGGATATAGTGATTCACGTATTACTGTATGTAGCCTGAAAAGATCGAAATTTATAAGAAAAAGAGCAGAAGTAGTACATCCTCTTCAAGAGTTCTGCAGAGACTTTAGATTTAAGATTTGTTGGATAATTAATCACCTAAGCATATGCTTTATGCAATCTATAAGCCCACACACACTCTCTTTTCACAATTATGTTCAAGTACACAAGTGCTCCAGGCCTGCAGGAGGCGCCGGTAAAGTTTCGTGACTTCTCTTGAAGAAAGGAAGATAATTATCTATTAAGTGACAGCCGTGTAAACTATCACAGAACTTCTCATTTTTTGTCCCATATGTTCAAAAATAAAAAGAAATGAGAACTAAAACACGGTACGGTATGTGAGACTGCTAAACACCGCTAACATGCTAATAAAACCAGTGCAATACTTGGAGTGATTCGGGAGACCACACCTGGTTTATAAAGTCCAATCACAGCCTCAGCAGTGTTGTTTGATCCTCCATGGACTTAATAACGACATCACATTGTTCATGGGAGTCAGATGCACTTCATCAAACGATTCTAACTCTTTACAAAACCAAAAACTCTCTTGTAGGGTTCTGGTTATGTTAAACATTGTTCTTACTTACGTTATAGAAGCTATAAACACTCGTTCCCTCACCAGTTTCTCATTTTTCTCTCTCTTACAAACAACGTCTCCGTCCTGAAGATGTTGGAAAAGCTGCAGCTTTACCTCCGACTGTTTCAAAGCTCCGACACTGGAGACTCCTTCCATACTGTAAATGCTACCTAAACACTTTTCTCCTAACAGAAAAGAAAACGATCATATATTAGAAGTGCATTAATATAAACCTGTGATTTCTGCCCCTCTAGAAAATCAATCAACACTTTCTGATCAATCCAATTCCAATCGCACCGTCGCACCGAGAATGATGGACCGTGTAGGAGGAAACTTGTGAAAAATATTCCATCTGAGGATTTCTCCAGCTTCTCCTCACATCCTGAGGAGGAAATAATAAAGCTGTGAAACGTGAGAGTGACGGAGGTCTTACTCAGCAAGTTTCAGCGCTAAAGCATTTACGTCTAACGTTCTGTCTCAGGATGTGAGGAAGTCAAATCTGCTGTATGGTGGCGCAAGTCTACAAACGGTGTCACCTGAAACTGGACACGTCCCGAGGGTACGAGAGAGAACGCTGTGTAAGAAAAGTACATCAAAGACGAGGAAAAGGGCTTGAGTTAGCAAAAACCGCAAGCGCTCGCGACGATGAGAAACGCTGCATGAACAAAAGTGAATATGGTACATTATTCCATCTAGGAAAAAAATTAACCTGACATTTTATATCCAAGTAATATTGCGTTTTGTAAAATGACGCATGTGGGGGAGAAATAAATCAATTTGAGGAATTCACGTACGACAAAACTGACCAGTGTGTAAAATTAACATGAAAATGTGAATTAAAATAAATTGTGAAGAAATCACTTACAGGGAAAATTTTAAGAGACATGCCTCATGTAAAAAAAATCACATTTCAGATAAAAACGTCATAGTCTACTACACAATAACCTTGTGTTTGTGTGTGTGTTTGTGTGTGTTTGGAGTTTGCATGTCCTCCCCGTGCTTGGTGGGCTTCCTCTGGGTTCTCCAGTTTCCTCCCACAGTCCAAACACATGCAGATTAGGATAATTGACGTTCCCGGATTGCTCATAGTGTGTGTATGTGCCCTGTAATGTATTGGCACCCCCCGTCCAGGGTGTACCCCGCCTCGTGCCAAAAGTCTCCTGAGACCCTGATGAAGATGAATGAACAGTACAAGTGAAAAGTTACGATTAATAAAAAGTGAAAAATATGGAACCAAAATAAATGAATCAATTAAAAAATGTGCACATAGACAAATACAATAGTGTGCACCGCGAATCAATAAGAAAACCATATATGAGGTTTAAAAAATCATGTGGAGGGAAAAATGACCTTGTGAAAGGAAATAATTCAACATGAAAAATTAACACGACAAAGTAAATTAATCATGTGGGAAAATCACTCACACTCACTCATTCTCTAGAGCTTTTATCCTGTACAGGGTTGCGGGAGGCCTCGGGCACGAGGCGGGGTTCACAGGACACACTGGACAGGGTGCCAATCTATCACAAGTACCACACACACACACACACACACACACACTGGACAATCTGGAAACACCAACTATCCCTCTGTGCATGTCCTTGGACTGTGAGAGGAAACTGACCAAGACATGCAAACTTCACACACACACACACACACACACACACACACAAACCCGAGGTGGGAATCGAACCCCTGACCCTGGAGGTGAGACGCCACAGTGTTAACGAGTACACCACCGCGCCACCTGGTATTTAACAATTTATTATTATTTAAAAAATCAAAAAAGTGAAAAAAAAAACGGAACAAAAAGAGATGTGAATTATTTTGGAGAATCTTATGAATCTTGTGGAAATGGATTGTATTAAATAAAAAAAGATGAAAGAGAGCAGTGCATTTGAGAAACGTTTTTTCGTGCTTCAGTCTGTGACGTGTAAAAAAACTTTCCCACATGTGGAGAGCCGATGTTTGTTTAGCTTCGAGGGAAAACTTTAAAAAAGCAGCTTAAAAATATTTCCACGAGGCAGACACATATTTTAAACCCATCCTCATTCTCATGAAAAACCCGTCGAGCCGCCTGCAGGGAGCTCGGTGTACAGTCGCGCACGTGGCGAAAAACTGCACACTTCTCGCTTTCTGCTGTTAGGATGAATGGATGCTGTCAGCCGACTCCCACCGAGGCTCAGGAGCCAAGGATAACTAATCGCAGAGAGAGGAAGCTGGTGAGGAAGGAAAAAAACCGACATCGCTAGTGGTTCAACCTGCAGCCTGGAGCTTATTGCAGATTCAAGCAATCTATATTAGAGCGCGAGGTCGTGAACCTGCATCTCCAGAATGCAGAGCGGACATTATTATAAAACACTACGTTTCTACATCGAGTAACGGGGAAGATTTCTGCTTCATGGCTGCCGCTGGGGTTTTGTAGCAGTTACAGAAACACTTAGAGTTAACGCTGATGCGTAAATGATCGATAAATAGCGGCGACCTCGCCCCAAGCTGCGATGCCGGGAATCATTTAAATCACATTCCTTCTGCCTGGATCGCTGACTTTTACTGTATTATGAACTATTAATCTCAGCACTGGACAATGATGGATGTGATTTTTTTTTTTTTTTAACTAAAGAGCGAGAAATAAACACGACTCTAAATCCGAAATGTGAAACACAGTTAAAGGAGGAATGATGGCGATGGGAATTTGTGACCATGTGGCCTTTAGTCCCTTCATGTCATGATTGAAATATGTGTTTTAGTTTTGTTTTTTACAATGTATAGCGTTCACATTGGGCTGTAATCAGACTTTAGAGATATTGATATTGATAATGTAAGCAGTTTTTAGAATTTACAGAAAAGTACTCTGGAGGGGCGGAGTTTGTCTAAACTTCGGGCGTGTCTGAGCAACGCTCAACTCTGGTCATTTTTCATGCGTGATATCGACTCACGTGAGGAGAAGGACCGCTGACTGGCAGCTTGACACAACAATAATGTCATAATGAAATGTACAGTACACACTACTGTTCAAAAGTTTTAGAACAAATGTCTTTGTTTTTGTTTAGTGATTTATTTTCTACATTCTACAACAATACTGGGGATTTCAAAACTATAAAATA
>JAQMYK010000037.1:32610870-32624658 GCA_030014345.1 Clarias buthupogon
GAACCCAACACCCCTCCCAGGACATTACGTCATAACCCAAAACCCCTCCCAGTACATTACGTCATACCCCAAAACCCCTCCCAGGACATTACGTCATAACCCAAAACCCCTCCCAGGACATTACGTCATAACCCCAAACCCCTCCCAATACATTACGTCATAACCCAAAACCCCTCCCAGGACATTACGTCATAACCCAAAACCCCTTCCAGGACATTACATCATAACCCCAAACCCCTCCCAGGACATTACATCATAAGCCAAAACCCCTCCCAGGACATTACATCATAACCTAAACCCTAGGATGTTATGATGTATTAGGAGATAAGATGTGGAGGAGATGTTGCCTAATACATTACATCATAACCCCAAACCCCGCCCACAGTATATTGGTGATATGGGTAAAATAAGCTGATGTACATATTATCAATGCAGTTCATTACAATTGTGAATACATGAGGCTAAAATCCAATTCAGGTACAGCCAGGTTTATTTACAATTATTTGTTATTTCTCAAATAAAATACGAATAAATAAAAGTCCAGATGTAAAACTTCAGATTTTTGTTCCCATTCATTTTTAATCTTTGGTGCACAGATAATGTTTTCACATTTCACGCTGTATGGATCAGTTGAGGAAAACAAAAGGGAAAAGACAGACATCTGGAGTTTATGAGGCTGTTTCTTTGAGTTACTCCTGAAATGTGGTGTGACCTTCAGGTACGTCACAACAGTAAATAAAGGCTGTCTTATTTAATGAGTGAGGTGTTCAGCACTTTGTTTCTCTGCCTCTTCCCAACAGACTTCTGCTGGAGTACAATACGGCCTTGTAAAATGATAACAAAGGGAGAATAAAAGAGTGAAACATCAGGATATTTAAAGATTATGAGGTTATAATGTACTTCACTGGGATGTTTAAAGCTTGTCCCACCATCAGGACATGGCATGGCAAATAATTTACACATCGATTACAGACGGTGCAGTGGTCCCCTGGAGCAAACTCCCTACAGACATCACTTCAAGGGCACACTCAAGTGCCGAAGAACACTAAGCTGACAGCTGCTGAGGTCTGTGTCCGTGACTCACTCGTAAGAACAAGAAAGAAACGGTTTGTCTCGGAAGAGAAACTACGCTGCTGTTAAAGTTAGCAGAAGAACCACCTGGATGATCCAGTGATGAACAATATCCTGTGGGGAAATGAGCCGAGTTGATCTTTATTGCCAAATTACGTCAGAATCAAAGCCTTATCCTGATTGGGAAGCATGAGGGAGCGAGTGTAATGGTGTGAGGCCGATTCCCCGCCTCAGGGCCTGGATGTTTCACAGCTTTTCAGGAACAAATGCATTTTTGAGTTGGATCAGTTTTATCAGTAGAATTAATCAGTAGAATTGCAGGACAGCTGGGACATCAGGACGTCCATCATGCAGGCCTGAGCCAGAAGACTTTGTAAATAAGAAATGTGGCCAAGTCGGACTTCTGAAATTGAAATCGATACATCATAACCAAAACCCCTCCTGAGATATCATAAATATTCCTCCTCTCAATATAATAAATTATAAAACCTTAACCACTACAGATCATTACATCGTAACATGAACTCCTATCAATTCTTACGTTGCAACCTAAACCACTACTGATCGTTATCTTGTAACCTAAAACACTATCGCCCGTTACAACATGACCTAAACCACTACCAATCTTTATAGTGTAACCTAATCCACTACCGATCATTACAACACGACCTAAACCACTACTGATCGTTCTGGCGTAATGGTTGCCACCTAAACCGCTACCAGTCATTACATAACAACCTAAATGTCCCAAACAAAAGAACGCTTGACCTATGTTGTAGTTTTGCATTCTGAACATGGTTAAATTTAACTAGTTAACTGTTGATTTTGGTTTGTGCCTGTTTATTTTCTAAACTCTTTTAGCCAGTGTGTTAAATGCCATGACATTTTCTTGGCTTGATAACTAATTAATAATTAACTAATGGCATTTAAATGCATTGCAAACTAGTTTATATTGAGCAAGTAGGACGTTTGCTAAAAAAACAAAAAAAAGGAAAAATAAAATTGCTTATCATTGCTTCATTTTACTCCCTAAAAGTTATGAATTATGACACTTATATGAACCTTACTGGAGGATGACCATAGCAGAGTCTTTCAGTAAGTAAGTAATTTAGACCAAATTAGCAGAACACTAATAAAAACTTGTGTCTCTATATGATACAGTATATAGAATTTGTTACAACAATCAGTTTTAAAGTTGTTTGTATCAGTAATGAAGAGAGTTGAGATTGTCCTTAAATACCGCTGGTTCCTGCTACGTTTCCTGTAACCTTTGGAATCATGACTTCTAGCCCTGTTTGTCCAATCAGTTGTTTCTGGCATTTGTATTCATTGCTATAACTGTCCTTCACCTCGTCATTCATTTTGAACGCAAGGTTTCACTTCAGTCTTCCTTCACTCCCATCACGCATAAGAAAGGACCTGATCTTCTCAGTTTGCATTGGCAAACTCGACAGAAACATTTATTATAAAGGCTTCTTCAGACACGTCAGCTGTCTTAAAGAGTGATTTTGTCAGTTTTAGTGCCGAGTAGCAGGTTCTTGTTAGCGTTCTTCTGTTGTGACACTTTTCAAACTGAGTGTCATGACAGCTGACTGGAGCGCCGAGCTGTTCTGGTGTATCAGAGGAACAGTGTTGGGAATTTAAACAACCATAACATTTGCAGAATAGACTTTTAGTGGAGGCGTTTTGTGGATTTGGGACTCGAAGACATAAAAATGTCCTGTTTAACAGTTAGGTAGTGAAGGTTAAAACTACGACAGTCGTTACGGTATAAAGTCGTTTATGACTGTATAGAGATCTCCTTCTGTCGCTTTAAAGCAAGTTTGGAAAGTTTTATGGGTTCCAGAGGTGAAAAAGTTACAACACAAGTTATAAAACAAAAACTCCATAAAAGGCAAAGATCACAGAGAGCACAAACTGACAGCACAAGGGCTGATCTCCTGATGGAGAAACCTGAGTCATTTAGAGTATTGAAAGAAATCCTTGTCTCCAGTTTGTTAAACACCAGAAACTGTAATCATGAATTTCTGAATCTTCCGCTCAGTTTCCCGTGTTCCTTTTTTTCTCTCGTGTTCGTTCTCGGTTTTGTTACTCGGCTGTGTATTGAAGAAGGTCTTAGGTGACTGCCTTCTATTCTGACATGGACTGGGAGCGCAGGTAGGCCATGTTTTATTGATTAAGCAAGGGGAAGGAGTTGGCGCAGCAGCAACGGGGGGATGCATTATTGATCATACGAATTATGGAGGAGATGAACGACGGACACGGAGAGAGAACTGGCGAGAAGAGAACCCGAGAGAGCGAGAGAGGACTCCGTTCATCCATCCTCCACGTCCAATCTGTATGCAGCCGATACGACTTCGGCGAGCCGCGTGACACCGGCATCATGAATTTTTCAAATTGAAATGTCACTTTGATAGAGAAGACTTCAGCACAGAGCTTCAAGCCGTGTGTGTGTGTGTGTGTGTTGCTTTAACTCCTGTTTCACCAGCAGGAAAGCTTCAGTCATTTGTCTTTATGTAAATCCCCTCAGGCTTTGAAGTGTTTGTTCAAGATCGTACAGGGGATAATTACAGTAACCGCCGAGCGTCCTCATCAATAACATCAATTCAATCCAGCTGGAATATATAGTACAGTAAGAATTGTGTTTTTCTTTTAAGGAATTCACAAAATGGAAATCAAGTTAGTATTTGGTGTTTTTGGTATTTGGTTCTACCCTTTTTTTTTTTTGAGTCAGGCGTGTGATTAACAAGTTACACCAAGCAGGTGATCCACAATTCCATGTGCAGGTTGAAATCCAGTCATTAACTGAAACAGGAACAGCTGTGCAGGAGGCTGAAACACTGACTGAGGAACAGCCAGACTCTGCTATTAAGTTGAGGTTATGGAGGACAGTTTCATGTCACAGGTCATACGAGGGCATACAGGGAAAGCCTGAGCACAGCAACAAGACACAAGGTAAGTTATACTGCATCAGCAAGGTCTCTCCCAGGCCACGGTTTCAAAGCAGATTGGGGTTTCAGGATGTGCTGGTCGAGCTATTTTAAAGAAGCACAAAGAAGCACATGGGTGATGATGAGGACCGTTGTCGCAGCGTTCGGCCACATAAACTCAATTTTCTCAACTGCAGATGAAAGACACATCACGCTTACTTCCCTTCAAGATTGATTGTCCAGCAGTAACATCAGCAAAGAACTGATGGACATCACTGGGTCCCAGGTAGACCCGTCTAGTGTCCGGAGATGTCTGACCAGAAGTGGTCTTCTAATGATAGAAGAATTGTGGCCCAAAAGCCAAACTTCCAATGTGGAGACGAGGCTAAGCACCTATAGGAACTGGGTGAAGATTCTCTTGACTGATGAGTCAAAATGTGAAATATCTGGCTGTAGCAGGAGGCAAATTGTTTACAGACAATAATAAGAGTCTGGAGGCAACGGTGAAGCACGGTGGAGGTTCCATGCAAGTTGTTGGTCTTTTAGCTGCTCCTGGCAAGGGGTCACCACAGCGGACCATCCAATCCGAACACAATCTTGGCACAGGTATTCCCACCAGATGCC
This sequence comes from Clarias buthupogon, assembly GCA_030014345.1. Taxonomy (NCBI): domain Eukaryota; kingdom Metazoa; phylum Chordata; class Actinopteri; order Siluriformes; family Clariidae; genus Clarias; species Clarias buthupogon. The sequence goes on from JAQMYK010000037.1 coordinate 32,615,496, forward strand.
CCAGGTATGCCCTTCCTGACGCATTCCACCCATTTTATCCGGCCTTGGGACCGGCACTTCATCCAGTACCTGGGATTTGGCTGTTGAGTGGGAATCGAACCCATCCCTTATGAATGGCAGGCAAGAAACCGACCACAATTTGTGCAAGTGTTTGGCTGCATTTCTGCAAATGGAGTTGAGATTTGATCAGGATTAATGAGTGTCATCGGTGCTGAGACGTACCATCAGGGAGGCGTCTGATTGGCCCCAAATTTATTCTGCAGCAGGACAATGACCTCAAACCCCAATGTCATTAAGAACCATCTTTAGCGTAGAGAAGAACACAGAGTGATGGTCTGGCCCCCACAGAGCCCTGATCTCAACATCATCGAGTCCGCCTGGGATTACATGAAGAGACAGAAAGATCTGAGGCGGCCGACATCCACAGGAGATCTGTGCCTAGTTCTCCAAGATGTTTGCAACAAGATACCTGCAGAGTTCATTCAAAAACTTTGTGTAAGTGAACTTAGAAGGATGGATGGCAGTTCTGGTTTTGCAGGCAAGGGTTGGTTACATCAAACACATGACCTGAGTTAGATTTATCTCCTGTTCATTAACTTTCTGATGAAAATAAACTGTTAACACTTCTGTTTTTAAAATGTGTTTTTACTTTACAGCATTTTCACACCTGATTAAGAATCTTTTATTCTAACCTGAATTATAACGGTCTTTCTTAGATTTTTTAATTATATATAATTATTAACTTTATTATATTAACTTTTTTTCAAAAAAAAAAAAAAAACTTTGCATTTTACTGCTTCTCTTTCAAACAAGAAAAAATATTCGTTACCAAAACGTAATAATTAAATAATGAATAAATTACATTTTATTATAAAATAATTACATATATTTTTCTTTATTTAATAATAAATTAATAAATAATCAGGCGGTGGTGTAGTGGTTAGCACTGTCGCCTTGCACCTCCTGGGTCCGGGTTCGATTCCCGTCTCTGTGTGCATGGAGTTTGCATGTTCTCCCCGTGCTTGGTGGGTTTCCTCCATGTACTCCGGTTTCCTCCCACAGTCCAAAGACATGTAGGTTAGGTTAATTGGTGTTCCCAAATTACCCATAGTGTGTGAATGAGTGTGTGTGTCCTGCGATGGACTGGCGACCTGTCCAGGGTGTACCCCGTCTAGTGCCCCAAGCCTCCTGGGATAGGCTCCAGGCCCCCCGCGACCCTGAATACAGGATAAAGCGGTATAGAAGATGAGATAATAAATAATCAGATATAAAAATAATTATCTGAAGAAAAAAAAAAACTGACCAGTGCTTTGAAATCAACCACAAAAATATTACATTTTATTTTTTGATCCACCATGGAGAATAAATTTTTTTTAAAAAGCAATGTGATAAAAATAATATCTATAAAGTCTATGTTCACCTCAGTGTCCTATATATATATATATACTGACTGGGTATCACTGCTGAGCTCATCCGCTGGGCTGCACAAAGTATTGGCACCCCTCTACTACATCCAGGGTGCACACACATATACAGAGCATGGACGCTTTGCCGCCTTTCTCGGGTCGTGTCGAGGTTGAGGTCTTTCTGCTCAAACTCTGGAAAAGATCGGATGACTGAGTCGTCGTTGGGATGTCATGGTGTTGTTGCCACGGCAATGGACTTCCCACAGCGCCCTCTTCAGGCTGGTGCTATAACCATGGTAGGTCCATGCCACCGTGTAGAAGAACACATTAACTTCATATTACGTTCTTCTGGTGTTTACCGCGTTTATTCCGCACATGCAGCAGGTTATCGGTGTGTCGGTGTCGCGTTCAGAGGATTTAATATAAATACTGGATCTGATTCCTGTGTTAAAAACCCACCGGACACAATGACAACGTATGATTAGTGACATCATAATAGACACGTTGAGAACCGACGCCGCCAGGAAGTAAGATAAACTTGATTAATGTACATTTATTTCTTCCCATTTTTGCACGGCTCCCGCTGCGTTCTTCAATATTTTTAGTGCACAGCAGGAACTTCATGGTCTTCGTCGGAGTGTGACGCTGCTCTTAACTGCTGAAAATGCAGGAAACCAGTGTGTGTGTGTGTGTGTGTGTGTAATATGTTAATTATACTAATTTACCATTGTATTTTTGACTACATTTTTCCCATTACCTCTGCATTTTCCCCACAGTTTTAACTTTTTCAGGAATTCATTCTTGCACAAGGAGTCATTAATTCTAAAAAAAAAAAAAACTAAAAAAAACCCACACATGATCTTTCCCTGTAAAATCTTTATTTATATTTTTTATGTTATAATAATAAGTATGGCGTGTGAAAGATACCAAAGGAAGTACACATATACTTATTTACACACACGTTTGTTACATAATGAAGACGACGAAGCGATGTGCTTTTTTTTTGTTTGTTTTGGATCTGGAGATCTGCTCTGCTGGAACGTGTTCAGTACTCACGCTATGATTTTACACTTTGAAAGAACGTCATATATTTTTTTTTGTTGTTCTTTTCCATGTCGTGATGTTTTTCCTGATTTTTCTGCGATATTACGGTGACTGATGATTCCTGCGGCGGCGGCGGCGGCGGCGGCGGCGATCGTCACGCCGCATCCCGATTATTTTGTCTTTTTTCCATGTCATGATGTTTTTCCTCCTTCTTCTGCTCACAGGAACTGATGGATGAAGCGACGTAAATTGGTTAGATTCAAACAGGATAATGAAATCAAATGTTTTTTTTTCTCTTCATTTTAACGAGTTTCCTTTGAGCTCAGTCGGAATTCTGGATGAGAACGAAGCCTCGCTGTATTAGATAAGGAGAAGAAAAATAATAACGTTTCGTTCTTACAAGCTCGTTTGGTGAACAGTGTGTTAGCTAGAGCTGCCATCGAAGGACAACATTCTTCTAGCTGGAGAACGCAACGATGACGCCACATCAACAAGTAAAAGTAAAGAACAAGAGAAGCTTTTCATGTATTTTTTTTGTTTTTTGTTTTTTGTTTTTTACAAATAAAAAGTGTCCTACAAAAGTTTTCAGGTCCATTTCGGCCCTCTAGGCGTAGAAGGTGTCGACTTTCACAGTCTGGCAGAACATAGTCATGGAGAACACCAGGCCCAAGATCTGAAAAAACACACACACACACACACACACACACACAGGTCACTGAGGGACGAGTCACTAATCCGGTATTGATCAAAAGCATTGATGTGTCGTCGTTACATAATCCACAATGAGGTTTAAGCGCTAAGTACCTGCGTTAGAGCCGTGCATAGAGCGAAAATCCACAGAGCCACGAGGTTCTCCTGCAGCCAGCTCTTCACTCGCTCGTAACACGGCTGTGAACAGACACACACACACACACACACACACACATGTTTAAACACATTTAACAAAACCACGTTTATTAAAACTCACAGATCTATGTTCAGTATGCTTACGTTTCTATGGCAACAGCTCAGTCACATGGACTTCACATAAAAAGATTTTTAGAAAATTGTTTATTATAGTGAAGGGGAAATGTGTTTATGTCACTTTTATAGAAGGAGTCTCCAGTGTCAGAGGAGCTTTAACTCTTAAAATCAGTGTAAAAATATGTCTTTAATGTAATTGTCCTTCAGTTGACAGTCACACTGTCGTGATCTCCTGATGGAAAAAGTGAAAGGGCTTTCTGTTTTTGAACGTGGCAGGATTGCTGAGCTGCACAAGCGAGGACTCTCGCAACGCACCATTGCTGCTGAGGTTGGACGCAGTGAGACAGTCACATTGGGACAAAAAAATCATGTGTTAGGGCCCTAACTGATGCTGACTGCAGCCCAATAACCATAAGACGGCATCTGCTAGAGAAGGGCTTAAAGAGCAAAAAACATCTTTGAAGGCCACTTCTCCTCCTTCACCACAAACTTACCAGATTGGAATTTGAAAGGGAAGCACCAAACATGGGACATTAAAGATGAAAGAAAGTTTAATTCTCAAACAAGAAAAACATGTATTTGGATGGTCCTGATGGTTTCCAACGATACTGACATGACCAGGAGATCCCACCTAAGATGTTCTTCTTCTCAGCAGCACAGTGCAGGAGGCTCCATCATGATCTGGGGTGCTTTTTTCTTTGATGGGAAGATGGAGCTTCAGGTTGTGCCGGGGCATTAAACCGCGGGTGGCCATGTGGACATGTAGCAGGAGGTCTCCCTCTTGACTGAGGGCCCTCGTTATTTCTGGTCATGACTCGGTCTTTTAACAGGACAATGCTTCAGTTCACAATGACTGCCTGACGAAGGACTTCTTCCAGGACAATAACGTTGCACTTCAGGACCATCCTGCATGTTCCCCTGATCCAAATCCCCTTGAGAATGTTCGGGGATGGATGGCAAGGCGAACGGACGTCAGTTCCAGCCTGTGGATGCCCCTTCGTGAAGCCGTCTTCACCACATAGAGCAACGTTCCCACAAGCCTCCTGGAAACAGTTGCATCAAGCTTCCTGAAACAAGTCTTTGAAGTTATCAACAGGAACGGCGCTCGGCGCTACTCGCTACCGAGTTGATATTTTCTCTGTAACACGTCGCTCTGAACATCTCGTTACAGCGTAACGTTCAGACAGAACAGAAAAAATGGATAAAATTTACATCTCAGAGATGACCTGAGCGGTAACGATTCTGGTACCTCGGAATGTGAATTTAATCCGCTCAGTTCTTAAGATGAAATGTCGTATTGTGAAACACACTTTCACAATATGTCCAATATTACCAATTTCCAACACTTAATCATATTTTTGCATATAAAAACAATCAAAACATTTATAAAAGTAAATGAAGTAAAATATGAAATAAATTAAAAGACATTAAACCTCAATTAACCTTCATTTATGATTCCTTTTGGCTGCTTTAAAAACCAAACTGAAAGCGGCTGCGTTTTTCCGCTTTATAACATTCTTGGGACCTGCGGTGTTACGTCTTCACCTTCCACTGACTCCCGGACGTACGCGCAACTTAGCCGGTGTTCAGCTCGGGTCTTTCGCTCGTATGCCGATACAAATTTCTTGCTAAATTTCAGATCTTAAGGCGTTTGTATGCCGAGGTGCCACTGTAAGTATTAAATTTAATAACAGTATTTAGTTTTTAACTGCCCCGTACATACGACTCGTAAACGTATTAAACAGGGTCGTGAGGTAATGAGGCGTAAATTTTCAGTACATTTTATCTTTAAATTACTGCACCAGAGCTAAACTAATAATCCTCACACTCTACAATAAATGAGTTATGGAACAGCGAGTGTATCAGGAGCATTGAAGCAGACACGCTTACATTTAATACAGAAGCTCAGACTCGACAAGTCATCTGTATTTTGTATAAAAATGTTCGACATAAGAACTTTATGCTGCTCGGAGTTATTTACTCAAAAATACACAGAAGAGCTCTTCATCTTTCTCTATAATAAAACAAATCGACGTATAAAGTTCTCATTACAGTGTGTGTGTGTGTGTGTGTGTGTGTGTGTGTGTGTGTGTGTGTGTGTAAACACATTTTTCCTCTTTGAAGTTGTAAATAATGGTAAAGTTCATTATTATTATTATTATTATTACATATAATAAATGATAATAAATCACAGCCCTCTGATCTTCTCACTGCTCTATCAACAGATTATTATGTGATAAATATTGAAATATTTCCTGTTTACAGCTTTCTAATAAACAATAAAGCAAATCTGATTTGAAATATTATGAAACATCGAGCGTGTCGTCGTTGTTACTCAGTTTTATCCAAACACGTCCTGATCACTTCATCGAATCCTCTAATGATAATAGCTCACGGAACGATCCGCCTGCCAGACTGACGGCCGAATAGACGAATAAATCAATAACAAATCTCATCAGCCCGAGCGAGGACGCCGATCCACTCCTTCATGTCTTTTCTCAGCCACAGTCAGCATTAGCGCATTAGCATTTATTACTCAGTTTATCACCGGAGCGCTGCTACTAAACCAGCTGATTTTATATAAAAGCATGTAAGAGAAGCAGGAGGAGTTTTTTTTCCCTGCAATAACAGCTCCTGTTTCTGTTTCTGTATTTATTATTATTATTTTAAACACATTTGTAGTTATAAATTCATTACATCAACAGATAGGAGAGGAGAAAAGAAGAGATTTTTAAACATTTTTATCAGAGCTAATTTAGGTGCAGAATAAATAAGGACAAAAACAAATAAAAAGCACAGAACAGCATTAAAAATTAAATAGTGCAGAATTCCAAAGATAATGTAATACTATTAATAAAACATCTTAGCGCAGCCGCTCTCAAACTTAACCAGGTTCAGTGTGAAATCCTTTAAACTCTGATCAACACATCAGACTAAAATAAATGAAGAATATCAAATTTTTGACTTTTGACAATATTTTATGAAAATTTTAAACCTAATCACAAAGTTAATCATAAAAAATGTTTGATGTATTTGTTCGACGTCTTGCTGCCCACTTGCAGTACCCTCTCAGACCACTAGGAGGTTTGAGCACATTTTTATTCATTTAGTTGGAAAAATCGTTCCTTATTTACGGTGAGATCTGGAGCAGCAGAACTGGAAGGGAAAACCTCAAATAAGGGAAACGTTTACTCGACAGCCTCACGATTCGCTTTAGTTCAGGAAATTTGTACTAAAATCTCAGATTTTGACGCTGCTTGTGCAAAAATCCACCAGTAGGAAATATCACAGGGGAGCTACAAGTACGGTGGTGGAGATGGTGAAACTTAAACCCAAAACATTTAGGATTTAAAAAGAGGAGCTGTTTGATGATGGATTATAGCACAATTAAAGGACAATTTTAAAAAATGAGAAAATTAGAATTTCCTGGTTTGTGGGAAGCTGATGAACACACGCGTACTGATCATGGAGTTTACTTGCTGTTATGACGTCATGACGATATTTCGTTCAAGATTTAAATTTAAAGAGTGATATTAATACCAGGCTGATGGCCTGAGCAAGATTTGACTGCATGTTCACCACTAGGGGGCGAGCTGCTGATGTTAGCAAATAACAACAAACACTACAAAAAATACCGGCCATGTGGAAATGGAACAAAAAGGACAAAAGTCATTTATGAGCTAAGACGCACTTTACATTAATATGTCTGGAACACAATGAAACCCAGAGGTGACATTACAACACTAAGAGATGCGCGACATGAGATACACACGCTGTGTGTGGGAAGCTGTTGTGTTCGTCCCAATCTGAATTCTAAACTCAAATTGTAAAACGTAAGGGCGCGAGGCCGTGGCTGGATGTTTGAAGGTTACAGTTGCGTTGTTTCGAGGTTGTATTTGGAATGTTGTGGTTACGTTGCTCATACAACGTTATCTCAACATCTTTCTATCAGTCAGTCTTCCAGCACCAACGCTACGGTTCCTGCTGAGAGAACCTGCGCTGCGTCATCGTATATAAACCGTGACAATATTATGGTGACGATGTTTCCTGTGACCCCGGCAGGAAACTCGGTTCTGTCGTCTCTAAAGCACGAAGACTTTCTATACCACTTTCTCGGGCTGTCTGAATTATTAACCACGCTCTGATTCAACCTCGTCGTGTGTGTGTGTGTGTTATAAAAAAAGTGCTGTAGGCTCTCATCTCTATACGCAAATCTTGTCCTGGCTTTAACTTTCTCGTCTCTGATGGACCGCGCATCAAACGCTCAGGCTCGGTTTACATAAACATCTCGGGTGTGTGTACTGCCCTAATGTGACCTCATATGAGAAGAGCCCCGCCCCCAGCTTGTTATTCAGCTGATTTCTCTGGAGGGGGCGCAGTAGGATTTTACAAGTAGATGTTTTGCAAGTAGATTTTACTTTTTTTTTAATTCAATTAAAGTAAATATATCTTAATGGAATGACTTGTTTTTGCTCTAACACTATTTATAGTTATTTTGTGGACTGAGTTTGTTATTTAACTTAAAATTAAATTGTGTTTTAGGTCACGTTTTTCTTCTCAGCAGCCTGAAGCTTCATTACGCAGCATCGGTTCTGTACCACCAGCATTCAGGAAACACCACTAAAATACATTCTGTTTAAAAATAACTGAGGTGTTTTTTATTTGTTTTATTCTTTCGGTTAAATTCCGGGTCATTTATGGACCGTGATTGGAAGCAGAACAGCATGTTACATTTTTAGTGAGTGGAACCTGCGGATATGAGGTTTGTGTTCAGTGTGAAGTCAGTGTGAGCTGGTTTGGGAAACACAGGAGAAATAAAGCTTCTCAGGGAACCTGCTGAGTCGAAATCAATATGAGACTGAGGCTGAGAATCTATAACTAAGTTCTTTTGTGTGTGTGTGTGTGTGTGTGTGTGTGTGTTAGCGGTACATACAGCTGTCCACCACGTCCCCGGATTTTCCAGGCCACAGTTGTCGCTATATTCCAAGCAGCAGGAGTCGGGAACGCGGGTGGTGTTGTAGACGTCGAACCAGTCGGTGTGATTGGTGACGCCACAGCAGCGAAACTACAAGAGAATATAAATGAGAGCAATGATTACATCACATTATAACACAAGGGTCATGTCAGAAGTATTCCATTCATTCTCTTTTTTATCCTTCGCTCATGTTCTGTCACAATTACAATCTGTCCGAACCTGCCGCCACGGGGAGCGTCTCATTACATCCAGCGCAATTCTGTCTCCAACCAATCACATCCATGATTCATTCACCCTAATCAGCAGCAGATCCTCATCTCCAGCGCATCTTTTATTCACCAGCGTCTCAGCAGTGCCGTGTTCGCAGCCCTACACGCAGTAAACTCACGTTATGTCCTGTTTACGATTTCCGATCAGACCTCTTGACTGATCTATGAAATATCTATTTCTATGCAAATGGATGAATAAATTCCACATTTCTGTTTGCGGATCCTCATCTTAAACCTCAGCATTTCTTCAGCATATTGGGATAAAAACAATATGATACTGATTGGATGCTGATGTTTGGATCAGGTTCAGTGTCAATGTTCATTATCATTTTATATTATGTTCGCGTTATGATTAATTGTTACCATAGAAACAAACTCATGGCTCCTTGGTGGAGCAACAGTGCGTGGAATTTGCCTTATGGGTCAGAGATCGCTGGTTGTTGGCTAATCTGGCCTCTGGGGTAGGTTGGCGGGTGATGGCGGGGGGGGGGGGGGGGGGGGGCCAA
>JAQMYK010000037.1:32657160-32691168 GCA_030014345.1 Clarias buthupogon
GCCCATCACTCTGGAATAGGATCAGTCTGGACTCATCAGGTCACATGACCTTTTTCCACATCACTCCAAAGTCCAGATTCATGATGATCCCTAACAAACTGAATTTCCATCCAATAGGATGTTGATTTCTTTGTTCTTTACCAAATGAATTAAAAATAATAATAAAATGAATAATTAATAAATGTAACCACATAAACTATACAAGATGAGGTAAAGGTTCACATGAAAAGGTTCTCTGGTGTATAAGAGGAATAAAACACTTCCGGACGTCGTGTTAAGGAAATAATCCACTTCACAGTGATCGTACTCCTGTAACAGCACATCCGAAAACATCTACACAACTTTTCTTGGTGTCCTCGTTTAGCCGTAAGGGCGCACAAACTTTTGCACACACTTGGAATTCTAACAGTGCAGGAATGAAGAAGCACCAGGCGTTCCGCGAGCTGCCGTGTAAGTGTTGTGTGTCGCAGAATAAAAGCTCGGCGTAATGTTTATGTGCTGCGCTTCCTAATGAGACCCTTTAATGCTTCTTTCTGCCTCGTGTGTGTGTGTGTGTGTGTGTGTGTGTGTGTGTGTAGGTGATGGATGGCGTGCAGGACTGGTGGTTGTTAACGCCGGTCAGTGAGTGTGTTTATACAGGATTAAGTGTTCTTATGTTTAAGAAGGAGAAAGCGTGGACGGCGTCGCGTATCGATTCCTCCAGATCGATGTTTATTTCTGATACGACTCGATATAAAGTCCGCGCTCCTGATTCACGCGAGACCTTTCTGAGGACCGGGTGGGATTTCTGATCATTCTGACCGAACTGTGCTTGAACGTTCGGTATCGAGTCTTGCGGACAACAAGAAATGTCAAGAAATGTCACTCAAAGTTCAGTCATGTCGACTCGATGTCTTCTGGACACCAAAAAAAGTTGTGTAGATGTTTGCGGATGTGCTGTTACAGAAGTACGATCACTGTGAAGTGGATTATTTCCTTACCAGAACGTCCTAAAGTGTTTTATTCTTCTTATACACCAGAGAATTGCTCAAGATCACTGGACAGAGTGGACTGCTGAGCCAAAAAGACTTGGACATTTGGTTTTGTCTTCATGATCGTCAGCATCAGTGCAGTCGTGTCCCTCTGGTTAAACTCCTGGGGTGAGATTTAGGGTGTTGGAGGATGGGATTTGTTGTTGTGGTTGTTGTTGTTGTTGTTGGTCAACAATAAAAGGAAATGAAGAGCTTGTAGACAATAAGGGATGGAAACAGGGAACCGATAAATCAAACCATAACAACACTAACAACATTTCATTGCACTGTGGAGAATAATGTAACTAAGTGTAAATGATTTTGTTGTTTATCGATTTGTTAGGGTTAGTGATGATTATGAGAGTTTTTCCCCCCAACAGGATGATATTGATTTAAACCACAAAACAATTTAGACGACAGTCAGGATAATATTGGGTTGAAAAACACAAAGGAATCATTTATTCATCCATCTGTCCATCATCTACAGTATAGCACTTTATCCTGTGTAGGGTTCTGGGGGGCCTGGAGTCTACAGTATCTCAGGGAACTTGGTGGGGTACAGTACATCCTGGATGGGGTGTCGACGCAGGAACACAGGGCACGAGCACACACACACACACTCACACACAACCTGTATACAATCGCATGTCTTTGGTCTGTAGGAGGAAACCAGATACCAGCAGGAAACAGCACCGGGAGAATATACGAACTCTATACACAGACGAGATTCAAACCCCAGAGGCAGGAGGTCACGGGCTCAGGGCTAACCACTAAACCACAAATACACACCGGACCTGATCCATCAGAGAGCACTGTGTAGACTGTAACATCACCAAAGTTCATGTTTTAGTCAGAGGGAAGGAACGGGAGAACCTAGGGGAACCCACATGGGCATGGAGAACATGAAAAAGTAGCTCAGGATCTGGAGCTCAGGATCGAACCTGGAGCTGTGAGGAGGAAACTCTACCTCGAGTAGCCACAGTGCCGGCCAAGGAGGAAGAAAGAGTCCTTAACTGGAAATTTAATCCAAAATGTAAAGCAGATGAGTGAAGGTCAGAGATCAGAAACATTCAACATCAACATGATTCATGTAAAATCTGTGCAAAAAAAAAAAGAATAAAGAAAGCTTGACAAGTGAGATAAGGGAGCACACGCTGTCGTTTTTCCAAAAACCCGACCCAGATATCGCTCTTCGTATCACGGCAATAATATCTGCAGTGAAGTGAAGGACTGGCGTGGAAAGATAAGCAGATGACGGCCGACTTCAAGGAGACGTATTTCACTCTGCTCGCTGTGGAGAGCAGAAAAGAAAGTCTCCTGTAGTGTCGTGTAATTTCCTGCACTGATGAGAAGACGTGATGATGCCACGTGCTCGTCCTGGGCAGCGCTGCCTCCGCGGGAAAATCAATAGCTGGTCAGGAAGCGACGCTGGAGACGTCTGCAGGAAGGAGATTGAAATGATGGGTGTAAATGGTTTAACCAGAGTCGGATCCGGGACGAGAGCGGCAGGAAGTGTCCAAATGGATGGGAGTGGCTTTACGGTTATGTTTACGGCTGATGTGTTTCAATAAGTGACTTTAAAAATGTATGAAACAATAGTTTTTTAATGTCAGTTATGAAAAAAAAATGTCATTTTAAGCCTCTCTTTCTGTCATGATGCACCAAAGGCGATGTCTGGACTAAAAGTCCCATCAGCCTCTGCACCACCATCACGTCCCCCCAGAGAGCACAAAGACCAGCCTGCAGATCGACCCAAAGTCCTCTCCACATGGAGATGTCTGAGGTGTTAACATTAGTTTAACGCACCCTGATTACGTCCTGTAGATGTAAAGATGCCCTCCCTGCGCCCACCTGGAACCTGAATCATCAATTCTGTATTTTGTGATGTGCACCAGGATGAAGACCACCTGCAGTGAAGCTCTCTCTGTGTTCCATGTGGTTTCGTTGTCTGTTGCCATGAGACCATTCATCGTTCTTCTGAATCGTCCTTGTTGTGTTTTGTTTGTTCTTTTTAAATAATGAACCTGATCCGTATTTTCATCTGCTTCACTCTGACGGTTCAAGACGTTCGTGTTCATGTTACGAAATCTTAAACAAGTTACAAGTTGGATTTCTTAAAGATCACAACAAGGAGAAAAAGCACGTTCTCTCTCACACACACTGATCTTTCTCTTTTTCCTTTATTCTCACTCAGACTGTTATGACGACTCACAGCGGCGCTGACGCAGATTCTTGGCCCCCAACCTTGATGAAGCTGATGCTTTTCTATCGCCATAGCATTTTTATGCACCTCAGTCCCCCATGGAGTCTCAAGGGCGCTTGGAATCGTCCTTACTTACCCAAAACACACACAGTTAACGTCTCCCTGATGACTAATCCTGTTCAAGCCTGTTCTGCAAATCCTGCATTCAAAATTAAATTACCAATTTAAAAGAAAAGGTTTTGAAGAAAGCCCCTTTCCGATTTTACTAAATTTAACCACAAATTGGTATGACCTTGAGATCGTAGAAGATCAGTAGAGGATCATCAGGGAGTTACGGTTGGTTGTGGTTTGTGAGAAAGCAGAGCCTTCAGAACAATTTACTCAGAAGATATTCACATCTGAATCGTAGCGGGTTTTTCTGAGACGGCACGGTGGCGTAGTGGTTAGCACTGTCTGCTCCAGGGTCGAGGGTTCAATTCCCACCTGTGAGCCTCAGCTTGTATTTTGGGATGTAAACTTCATCGCTTCAACATTGTGGATTAAATAGAAACTACAAACGTGTCCCTCCTGTTATTACATCATTATTAATCTAAATGAACCCAAACATAGGATCTTGTTCAAACAGATAAGAGAGCAGTGCGGGGTGATACTATTGCGCTCGCTCTGACATGTTATTGTTTCTATAGCAACAGCTCATTCTCAGATATTGTTGCTATGGTGACGTTCTCTGTACACAGAAATGTTTCTGTAACATTGGCGGAAGGAGTCTCCAGTGTCAGCGCTTTGTAAAGGTCTCAAGCGGGGTTTTTTTTTACTTCTACTAACTTCAAGGGAGGCTGCTGAAGGCAATTTTAATGTAGGTGTTTGGATTGTGGGAGGAAACCAGAGAACCCTGAGGAAACCCACCAAGAATGGGGAGAACATGCAACTTCCATGCACACAGGGAATCGAACCCGGACCCTGGAGGTGCGAGACCATAGTGCCAACCACTACACCATCATAAATGCTCCACAATATACAATAAGTACAGAATGGGCTTCTTGTTGGTTTGCGGTGGAAGAAGAATAAAACACTCAGGTACGTGCTGTTAGAGGAAAATATTCAATTCTGCTTCTTCAATTCAGCCCTAACACACACACACACACATACACACACACACACTGTACAGTACAGTGTTTATTTCTTAAATACTGCTCGAGGGCTCGAGTTAATTCATTTGATTTAGTCTCTGATTTAATTCTGCAGCTTGCTGAATCCAACTATAACGGGAAATCAATGGCCGAGCGTCGAGGTTAGAAAGGGAAGAGAAAAAAGGAACACGGATATTCACTTTTAGAAAGACGTTCATCTCATTTATCTGCTGTGTTTCATTCGATGCGAGACATTTCATTTCCAGCTCCTGATCCTCAGCACGAGCGCCTCGGTGTGTATTACGGCCATTATCATAAAGAGACGAGCTCGAACCAGAGCCCGGGGACGTGACCTGGGTTTATTGCCAGGATGCTGAGATGAACTTTGACCCGGCACTTCACTTGAAATTCAGCACTGGGAGTCATTTATCGACTGAATGAACAGCTGGCTTATGAACCAAATAGAAAAACAAGACTACAGAGTGCCCTGAGGTTACAGCGCTTTGGCCCTGTCTTTATGGATTTTTGTTTTTCAGCAGAGGTGTATTCGGATGGTTTTATTCTGAGCTCTACAGGGTAATGCTGTTATAGGATTTTATATCATCATCATAGTCTTTATTATAAATGATCATTAAGCTTATATAAAAATATATTTTAAAAACAAAACACGAAAGCAATTATTATGTAAAAACAAGTCCACGTTCAGAGCAGTGTCGCCGTGCCCCAATCAATACCGTGTTAAAGTTCAGAATTAAGCATCACTTTAATCAGACAGATACGATCAGGATGTCTAATTACCGACAACCCCAACAAATCTCTACGTGCAGCAGACGCTTTTAATTCGCAGCAGACAGACAGACGCTCGGCGGCTCTCGAGACGGACATGACAGTCAAGCTGCCTCATTAAGGAGATTGTCAGTGTAGCCTGAACACACAAAAAAATCCATCTAGAAAAGCATGTGTGTGTGTGTGTGTGTGTGTGTGTGTGTGTGTGTGTGTGTGTAAGGGGTGTGTAAATGTCAGAGCGAACGTTAACAACTCGCACCGTCTCGGTCGCTGTCATCCGAATGCGTCCATTTATGAAAAGGGTAACGAGAACGCCTGCTTCTGCTCCTCTGATCCGTTAAGTAATAAGGTTCTCCGCCTGGTTGTAAAGGAAGACAGAAAGCGAATCTAAACTGCCTCTTCTCCCATGTGGCACCACTCCATCCACGATAACGCCTTCATTTTTATTCAAATGAACTCCGGGAGTTCGAGTGCATGAACAAGGACGCACGCGCTTTTTATAATTATTATGCAAATCGGGGGAAACTCTGCTAATTGGTTAGCAGGACGAGTCGCTCGTTTAGGGATCGTTATCGTAATCAACAAGTTCCCCAGAAACACGCGCTCAGTCTGAGAAACACGCGGCACTAACTACACCTGATCTCGCGCGCTAAATAAGAATGGAAAGGCAACAAAAAATGACCTTCATCAGTCTTTATAGAAACCCAGAGTAAAGGTTTGTTTCTGAAGCACTCGTCTGAAATAAATAAACTGAGGGCTGGTTTTTATTCCTTGTTTTTTGAGTCCAGGTTCAGGAGCGTACACAGATGTAATAGATGTAAGTGGCCTCGAGTGTAATTCACTGAAACAACACACACCGGGTCAAGTGGTGGAACAGGAGGTCTAGCACTTTAAATCGGTTACATATTGGTTTCAAAAAATTAACTTCCTTCCTGCCGAGAACCTTGCTGACCTCCGGCACTCTTCTCTCCTTCCTGTGCACGCCTTAGTTAATTAGCGTTCCACAAAGAAACGAAAGTGAGAAAGTCATAACTACTGTAGATGAACTCTCCTCATACTCTCCAGCACCTGAACCTCTTGATCTTTTTTTGTCTCTACTGTCACTGTCGCTGCACCACATCACCATGTCAACACTTCTCTCCTTTCTTCACAGAAATAGTTAACAAGACCTGAACCAAATCAGATGCCCTCACTCCCTCACTCCCTCCCTCCCTCTTTTTAACCATCCAACATGTTTCTCTCTTCTTTCTCCAAATCCTACAAACCGCCACTAATCCCACCACATGTCCACTGGATCGTATCCCAACCACGAGTCGCCAGGAATCTCCAAAGGCATCATCCAATTTATCACATGAAAGAACCAGATTAAGGATTCCAACCAGCTTCTGGATCAGCCAAAGTGTCATCAATCCTAAGCCTTCTTGATGATAATCCATAATGTTGACTGTAATATCCGGCATAATCTTCATATCCTTGTATCGCCACTTGGATTTGGAGACATCTACTGTACATCTACAACTTCTCCATGCAGACTCTGACTGGTGTCTCACACGGCTCAGGTTCAGTGCTTGTTCCTCATCTTCTGTGTGTTTTCTACCTGATCTCATGGTGATGAAATCTCTTTATAAAGCATCTCCTACAAGTATTGTCTCTCAGGAGTCTGTAGATAGTCTCCAAAAGTCTGAGAATGACTTCAAATCAACATGGCCGCCCCAGAATCAGCAGTGGCTCCTTGGTGTTGGTGGCTCATGGAGCACGCTTTCTCATCGAACTGATGTACAATGTTCATCAATTCCTTTAACAGTTCCTCTCTTTACCTCCTACATCTTCTTCTCATTCTTGTTTATGATCCTGCTGCCGAACAAGGAGTCAAACCGTGGAGAATGTGGGTATTGAAAGTGACCAATCGGTGAAGGGGACACACTAGCCACTGTCCCCATGTCCAACGTCCTGAGTCAATATTACATTAACACATTACTGGTTCCTCCGGTTGACTATTGGACCTTAAAACTCTTCAAGTGCAATATTGTTAACTGTATTATTTGTGCAATGCTCGTTCCTTTTCCCTTTTTAAGCAATTTTTCTCTGGGATTAATAAAGTTGTTTGAATCTTGAATCTTGAGAGCTCGTCACAAGCCCGTCCCTGAGAGGCGTGTTTATGCTTTTCTGCTGGTGGAAGCTGTTCTGTCCACTCGAATCACGTGCACACGCATGGTTTATCAAGTGTGCACATTTGAAGACTATTTAATTGCCAATAAATGCCAAACTGTCAGCTTTCTTTCAGCAATGAATGTTTCTGAAACATCAACTTCCCGTTACGCACTCTAGGGTGGAGAAAAAAGGGAAGAAATACAGTAAAGCGGTACCACTGCTTTCGTATTACGAAACACACTTTCCCATAGGACATAATGTAAATGCAAATAATCCGTTCCAGCCTCCCAAATATATGAACAATATTACCAATTTCCAACACTATAATCAAAATTTTGCATTTAAAAACATTTAGAAAAGACACGTAAATGAAGTAAAATATGAAATAAATAGACATTAAACCTCACTAGACCTTAATTTATGATTCTTCTTGGCATCGGCTGCTTTAAAAACCAAACTGATGGCGGCTCCCTTTTCTTCTTACTAACATCAAAGAAACCACAAATGATAATCCTGTTTATTTTGGATGCTTATTTAATCCATACTTTTGATCTGAGGTTTTAGGAGCCACACAAACCAAGTTTGGATTCCACCATGTTTGATCGCAACAGTTAACTCTACATCGTACACAAGAATTGTAGAAGTAGGCAGATGTGAAGTTCTTACATGTTGTAAAGCTGTTAAATGTTCTGAAGAAGTTCTGAATGTTCTGACGTTGGCTGGTGTCACGTGATTCGGAGGAAACACGTGATCATCTTCACCCTCCCTGACTGAATGGTAATAGTAGCCTGAATGTGGAGCCCCCTAGTGACTGGGAGGAATTGGATCGACTAAATTAGGGAGAAAAGTCAGGTAATTATACAACATACCAATTTTTGGGTTCCCGCTGAGATGTTTGGATTGAAGAACTATTAGTCATAAATTCATAACAAAAAAAGCCAGAGGCCCACCCATGCCCGAGGCTCACCCATGCCCGAGGTTCACCCATGCCCAAGGCTCACCCATGCCCCATGGCTTCTGGGACCAAAGATGGTGATTTTAATGTTAAATTGACTAACAGACACGTCCATGTTTTTTCCTCCTCCACTTTGTAGCACGGCGTTCTGTAATCTTGTTTATTTCAGGCTCTGACTTTACACTTCTGAGGTTTAGCATGTGGCAGCCTGTGTTCCCACCTCACATTTCAAACCCAGCGATCTGTCACAACTCCGACCAGCACCAAGCTCTTAGTGAAGATGAATGGATTAATATAAACGTATAAAAACGTATTAAACCCGCTAAATTGATCACCACGAACACGACTACGTTTCCACCTCCAGTGTGCGGAACTTTACCGTTCGGTTAACAAGATCACTCGGATAAAGTGTACAGCAGCCTCCAAACACATAAACAAACAGATTTCACCAGGTCTCTGATGCGACCGTAATTATGAAGGAACAGATTTTACTGTGACGTACCTTTTTTTAAAATCTTTTTTTAAACTCCTGGCTTGAATAGCTAAGTGCTTGAAAATGGCAATGTGTCACCGCGTGACAGATGGGAACGTCGTCGTGCCATCTTTTTTTCTCCTTATAAAAGGGATGCATTTAGTAAAGCTGGTGTGATAAGGCAATCTGATGATTTAAATATTCCTGAAGAACATTTTGTTCTTTTTTTGAAATACCTGCTGGAGAAACTTTAACTTTAACACTGCAACATTCCAGGATTTTGCGGATGTATTTTTTGGGAAGTTTCTTCAGCCTGGACTAGAACGCGAATTTATCCCGGTATGAACAGTAACAGCATCTCATCTCAGGACTAACTACACGATACTTCAAACTTCATAAGCCAGATCCAGGACATCCGGCGTAGCGTCCTACTGTATAAACCCCGTGCGAATTAAACTGCATCCATCGTTTACAATTCATTCACGCCACTATTTTCTTTTCTCGCTCACCAAACACTGCGTTCTATAACACAGACTAGCAGATATTTCTCCCCTGAACATTTCCCAGGTTCACCTCAGGTCTGTTTATCCCTCACGCACAGATACAGTCTGATGACTTCGCACTATAAAAGCTTTTCCCGACAGCTCAGTGAGGATTTTTAAGTCTCTGTAAGACTCTTGTGTGCCATGAAGGGTGACATGAAGCTTTGTCAAACTCAAATCCCGTATTCATAGCGTGCCTGTCGTACTGCGGCGCGAAGAGATATGACTGCTAACGTTCCACCTGACTGCTCCACCATGCCCTTATATTTCATCTATTTCTTGCTATAGGCACGGCACTCCGGGTTATTTTTTTTAATGTTCACGCTGCTTTTGAATTCTGGAATCTCATCAATCAGAAGGTGAGGATTTATGATCTATAATGGATCGCGGGTTTATACTAATGCACACATAATGCTAATACAGGATGATTTCTATAGTAATAGTTCATCCACAGGGACGTGTACACACACACACACACACACACACACACACACACACATACTTCATTTACTGTATACAGATTATTTTTTAAAATAATTTTGATATATGACGGCAGGAGTCTCCGGTGTCAGAACTTAGAGGTAAAGCCGTAACTTTAATGTTACATAAAAGTACACTTTGATATTTATATTATTAACATCATTACTGCATCCCTATTATTATATTATTATTATTATTATAGAGAATTCAATAACCTAAAAAAATTGAATACTGCGCAAAACTCAGAGTGAAGGACGGAAATTGCTTTTGCTTGTTAGAATTTCACCGGATTTTTGTGTCATACCGGTTTTGCATAATTTATTCTGTCGGGCGAGTTACAGCATTTCTTTAGAGAACTCGAACTCGTTATTCTTCCTCCTTTGGAAGATGGGAAAAAAAAACGGGACAGAACATTCACAACATGGTCTCGTGGGGTTTCACACTTCTATGAAACGTCCTCATAAGAAACAGTACAATATTAAGCAAAGCAATTAAACAAAGCCTGTGAGATTAGCTTATTTTTATTTATCCCCGCTCGGACTCTTCCTCTACACACCACTGAACAAAACCTCTTCATAAAATCCAACACACGTCACAAAGGAGTCATTATCTCTCCATCCGCAATCGGTTCCTCTCATCCTGTGTAGAGTTGCACCCGGGAGTGCAGGACACAGCGTGGGGTACACCCTAGAGGGGGTGTCATCTCATCACAGGGTGCACACACACACGCATACACACACTACAGGCAAGTTGGAAACACCAAACAACTCACAGCGCATGTCTTTGGACTGTTGTCAGATACCAGAAGAAAACCCAGCAAGCATGGGGGAGAACCTGCACACAGACCGAAGATGAGACTCAAACCCCAAACTCTGGATGGATGGATGGATGGATAGATAGATAGATAGATAGATAGATAGATAGATAGATAGATAGATAGATAGATAGATAGATAGATAGATAGATAGAGAACGTCTGGGCATTGAGGTTATGAGTTTCTGGAGTTTTGGTTGGAATTCGGTCCCATTCTTGCTTAATACAGGTTTCCAGCTACTAAAGAATTTGTGGTCGTCTTTAACGTATTTCTCGTGTAGTATTGCGCCAAATGTTCCCTATAGGTGAAAAATCTGGACTGGAATCTCACGCTGGAAGGTCTCCCTCCTCTTTACCCCAGAAGACACAGCATCTGTGATTCCCAACAAGAATGTCCAATTTTGACTCGTCTCACCATAGAACAACTTTCTACTTTGAAACAGTCCATTTTAAATGAGCCTTGGCCCACAGGACATGACGGTGCTTCTTGACCGTGCACACATATGGCTTCCTTTTAGCATGACAGAGCTTTAGTTGGCATCTGCAGATGGCACGGTGGATTGTGTTTACCGACAGTGGTTTCAGGAGGTATTCCTGGGCCCATTTTACTGATGTTAATAACACATTCATGACGGTGAGTGACGCAGTTCGTTGGGGGCCTGAAGACCACGGGCATCCAACAAAGGTCTTCAGTCTTGTCCCTTATGGCCTTGTCCCTTATTTGTCCAGTTTCAATGAACCTTTTGAGGGGTTATCCTCTGTAAGTGATGAGAATTGCAAACCATTTGCAATTTGATGTTGAGGAACAATTCTTTCACGCACTCTTTCACAGATTGGAGATTTCACTCTGCCTCTCTATGACGGCCCTTTTATAGCTAATCAAGCTATAGACCTGAGGCTAGATGTTCTCCCAGCTCAATCTTTTCAAAACTTCTTGTTATTTCAGCCCTTTGTTCCCCCTGTGCTAACTTTTTAAAAACCTGTAGCAGGCATCAAATTTAAAATGAGCTCATTTAGTTGATGAAAGTGTAAAATGTCTTAGTTTAAACATTTATATTTAACAGGATCATTGATGCATCTTTTTTGGGAATGTACAGTAAGAAAATTTAAACTTTTTGATTTGGAGGTGCATGATCTGATTCAGAAAATACTGGCTAGAAAATTCACTGTCTCCAACTATAAACCTGCTAAATTGTAAAGCATCACTAGATCTTCCATCTGATTTAAACTGTTTACTAAATTTCATCACTTATCTGCCAAAGAAATGTTTACTGTACGTATCTTATGGTCATCATCTGGTGTGCCAACTCTGGAGATGTGTTTGGCACAAGCTGCTAATCCTCTCCCTTTGGAAAAAACTTACACACGACTTACAGAACAAATCTGAACTATTCTGCCGGATTTGATCCTCTTTGTGGAATCTACTTGAACAATCATGACTCCAGTCCTGCCCTCCTTTTTTCTCTCGTTTTTCCATGATCACTCTTTTATATTAACAGATTGTTTATTGTGTTTAAATGTTTGCTGTGTGTGTCGATTGAATATTGATCTGGCTCTGCTTTTTTGTTGTTGTTAAAAATCAATAAAAATATAAATAAAAAAAACATTTATGTTCTCAATGTTCTGTTGTGAATAAAATATTGGCTCATGTAGTTGATAATTCTTTTAGTTTTCATTTTCTGGGGTTCCTGTTGTATATTCAGAGTTTTAAACTCTATAAACTATCTGAATTCTTCTACAATATCGTCAGCATGTCCGGCTGAGTTATACAGAGTAATTAATAATAATAATACCGTAATAATACTGTAATTACTGGAAATGATAATACTTTAAACTTAAAGTACATTTAAAAATTGTATTTATCCTCACCTCCAAAAGTTTACACCAGTAAATTTAACGTCCTGACAGTTTCGTCTTTCAGCTTGACAGTATTTATGGGCGTGGCTTACTCCAAAATGCCAACACCCTGATTGGTGACATCAGCGTCTTATTTGCGTTCCGCCCTCATCAGCCAAGACACAAAAGAGCGCACTTCACCTCAGACAGCGGGGACAGGACGGTACTTACGCTGAGCAGCAGGGGCCGGCTCTCCTTGACGGCACCGACGCAGCCCAGGCAGCCGATCACCATGATGATGGTTCCCACGGCGATGAGCAGATTGGCAGCAGACATAGACGGTAGGGAGGTGGAGAGAGTAGCGAAGTTTCCTTGGGTGACTGACAGCCAGACGCCTACGCCCAGAATCCCACATCCCCCCAGCTGGGGAAGAGAGAATACACTGTCATGTACAGAAGTTTGTACACCCTTAGGAGGAAATTAAAAAGCAAGAATAAACAATGATACCAACAGGTACGTTTCAGAAACGCTCGATTATTAACTCAGGTTGAAAATAGTGTAGAAATAATTCATTTATTTAATATGTTAATTTAGGAAGCTGTTTAAACAACACAAGTGCAACAAAATGTGGTGAAGTGAACGTCTTTCCGGCTTCGACATTGTGACATCACATGCCTTAATCTACTACAAGTTGACTTCACATTAGCCACGAAATGTCATGAACTGCAAATTGCAAGGTGCATTCGACTCCAATAAACCACAACAAACTGTCTACTTTCACCGTCTACCTACAGACTACCCACAATCCTTCACAATATACCGGGAATTATCAAAAAACTGCCACTATTTCTCTCAAACCCCATTCGGATTCTCAAGACGCTACATTTATTCAGTAAAGGACGACTTGGATCCTTGTTTTTTTTTAGTTTTTATTCCTTCTTGGGACCGTTCTTAATAACACTTAAATGCAAATGTGCAGAATTTCTTCTCAACTATCTCGGCATAGCCAGTGACAAATAAGCACACAGAGGCTGGAAATATTCTTGCTTTTAACTACGCATACGCCCACGCATGAGGTCTGCCTCGTATATTAGGCATTTGTTTGGTGCATAGTTGGTGCATATTCTCAGGAATTAGCGTGGCGTCGCTATGGGGTGCAATGTGCATGTAAACGGTAGAGGCGGTTAGTCAGCAGGAACGGCGAAAATGGTGGAAAGTTTCGAGATGTTGTGCGATCAGGTCTGCAATTACCACCAGCTGTGTGATTTATAATAATAATAATAATAATAAATGTAATTATTTGTCAGCACAGTGAAATGTGTTTTTCTCATATCCTTGTTAGGAAGCTGGGGTCAGAGCGCAGGTTCGGCCAGGATACAGTATAGCGCCCCCTGGAGCAGGTAGGGTTAAAGGCCTTGCTCAACAGTGGCAACTTGGAGGTGCTGAGGCTCGAACCCCCGACCTTCCGATCAGTAACCCACAGGCTTAACGTTAATGATGCCCTCATGTCTGCACAGTGACAAATACACATCATACCGGTTGGTGAGAGATAAGTATTACCTACATTCAGGGTTGCCATGTTTGTGTATATAAAAATGTCTGATCAAATTCTTCAGTGTGCCATCTATTGGAATTCTCAGGTAACACATGTAGTGTATACTGTAGGTCCATCCAAACATCTACTGTAGGAACCTCTGTAGTCCAACTAGGGACCGTGGAGGCCAAAGGTGACCGCTGTAGTTATTTCCATTTTTATGACCGTGGTAGGACCTCAGGTCAACATTCACACACACACTATGGGAAATTTGGGAACACCGATTAGCCTAATCTTCATGTCTTTTGACTGTGGGAGGAAACCGGAGTACCTGTTGGAAACCCACCAAGCACGGTGCAAACTCCACGCACACAGACCCCGAGATGGGAATCGAACCCGGATCCTGGATTTGCAAGATGGGTCTAATCACTACGCCAACGTGATATAGACAAGTACTGTATGTGCACAAATACACTCATGATGTTGCTGGATGACTACGCAAACTCAACACAACAACAACAACCGGCAGACACACAGCAAAATAAAATACTGTGTAATGTTCCTGATTGATTCATAATAATTTCTATTGTCTCAATGCATTTCTGCTCCAGGAAAAGAGAGACGTAGTGCTTTTGCTAAATCGCCAACAATAAATGTAAACTCGACTTAAAATGTACCTCATTAAATAAGCAATAATGTTCCATTATTATCTTTCCTTTATAATTAAATTCCCAAAGCTCTCCCTCGTACCGAGTGCTTAATTTCACTCCTGTTTCGAACAGAGTAGATTCTGTATGGAATGTGTTCATGTCCCGCTCCAGACCGTGCTCTACTCTATTAGATCTTAAACTCTATTAGATCTTAAACTCTGTTAGATCTTGAAACATGCAGACGTCAGAGATGTTTTAAATTCGCACCCCGTCTCACATGATTCACAGACTCGATGGTTTTCCTCAATCTTTGTTCCTGTCTGTACTGTAAGTAATAAGAAAAAAAGAGTAAGTAAGAACAAAAAATATGATTATGTGTCTGGATTAGAAACGCTTATTGAAAAAATATAGCTCACTGCTCTCTATTTCAATAAAAAGAAAATCTGAAGTTCATGAGCTGAGGGAAAAAAAAAAACACCACCAGGAGGAGATCTGAAGACCAGCTGAGATGTTTTGATCTGCAGAGCTCTGTGTTCAAAACATGACTTGGTCAGAAGGTGTTGATTAATTCTCTGTAACAGCACTTGCACAGCTTGATATTAATGTGCTCATTCTCAGACGTTGTGTTTCTATGGTAACAGCTCACACTTGAAAGGAAGGAGTCTCCAGTGTCAGAGCTTTATACTGTATCAGTCAGAGGTGAAGCTGTAAGTCAGGCTCTCTGATACTGTATCTCTTCAGACAGAGGACGCTACTTTGCTGTGTCTCAGTAACATGACAAGTTACAATTTGTTTATTTTAATCTTATTAACTAATTAAAAAGAGAATGAAGGATGAAAGAAGGAGTGTTTATAGCTGCTGTAGCATACGTGACCGTGTAAGGAGCTACGCTGTTTGATTGATGTTTCACAAGAATGAGTCTAGCTAGAAACAGAGAAAGATTCGGGTCAAAGTGGGACTTTTGAAACTCAAGGTAGAAAGTTTACGGCCATGATTGTGGACTGCCTGTCTAATTAACCTCTGAAATGCTGGCCTCCCAGGAACTGCTTTAATGTTTTGAACTGAGGTCAGGACTGTACGTGGGACATGGCGACAACTCCACGCCGAGTTCCTGTCATTCACGGACGTACGACCTTCTTTAAAACGTCTGTACCGTTCCCATGTTTTACTACATCACCGCCTTCATTCACCAGAAATTTCATCACAAGTCCCGGTTTGACTCGAACGCCCTCAGTATAAAAGTAAACTACATTCTGCTCTCAGATACTAATGTAACATTGTGTAGTACGTGGTTTAAATTTTAATGAGAAGTAAACGGAAAGTTTCGGGACAGAATTAAACCCCGGCTGATCCGCGCGTTATAATCTGTTTGTATTTTCCGCGCTGGTTCTCAGATCGCTCGCTGTTTTCCCGTCGTGTTTGTTGTCGCTGCAGTCGGTAATGAATGCACAGCCGGCTGTAAAATCTGTCTCTCATAAATAAGAGATGCGCTCGCGTCTTGCCGAGGATGAGACCAGCGGCAAATCCGTCACCAGCGTTCTGATGGGTTCCAGATTAACACGGACCTGTAATGTTCTCTCTGAGCAGCTTTAACAGACCCCTACGTGTGCTTTATGCATTATCAAAGCACAGAGCTCTCTCACACACACACACACACACACACACACACACTGATATTTACTGCTTACACTACTCATCTGACATCTCTGGCTACACCGCTGAGCTTTCGGCTGCTTTCTGCTCCCCGATAAATAAACTGCGGTTCTCCTCCAGCAGGACGGAGAGGATGAGGGAGAGAGAGAGAGAGAGAGAGAGAGAGAGAGAGAGTGCTGATGAAGCAGAAGCCAGGACGGAGGAGAAGGAAAGATCAATAAGGCACTAATCACCATGGGGTTCTCTGAGCGTTCTTGCTCCGTTGTCTGCAAAAGGCAAAAATTTCACATCTAACCTAATGGACTAAAACACTCAGAGCGTTCCTGACTCTCATTTACTCTTCCTTCATTCCTTCTGCATGCTGTTTTATTCCTTGTTTCATTTTTACTCTTTAATATAAAGTACCATTCCAATTTTCGACTCAAAATTAAAAGTCGTGCCCTGCGACAAATAAGGCTTTCCTCTCGGGACGCATTTCTATTAAAACTAGAATCGTTATTTAGACGGTAGGAACCTTTTATTAACCCCTGATCGTAGACTCCAGGCCTCCCGCGACCCTGGACCGCAGAAGTGCGATGGAGAACGAGTGAGTGAGAGAGAGAACCTTTAATTATCTAAAGAGGGTAACATCTAGATCTTGGTACTTGACCTCTTGGGTTTTTAAGGGTTCATTGGATATTTCAGGGGTCACAGGGTCCAAAACATGGTGTATATTTAATAGAGATGGAGTACTGGATTACTGACAGAGAGATAATCAGAGAAGGAACTTTAGGGTTCTAGATGGAAATGTTTTCTTTAAAAGATGTATCATCATCATCATCATCATAATTACTGTTGTTGTTGTTACACTCTTTTAAGATCCTGTAAATGCTCTTCAGTTTGTCGGTCTGGGCAAACCATTACAAGTCTTACAGTGAACCTTAAACAGAGCGTTTTCTCGCTCAGAGGGGATCCAAAGTAGAACCAATTTTGGAAGCATTGGAACCTTAAAGAACCCTTACAGCAAAATCATAACCTCTCCGCTTTTCAGTCTCCCGTTTCCCCTCATTAAAATGTTTTAGTCTGAGCTGTGAGCCACGAATGCACCGCTGTTTTCACGTCTTCATCAGAAGTGAATCTTCATCCTTGTACAGTAGTTCTGCTTACAGGGGAACGAACAGTTCTAAAGTCTGGCAGAGCGAGACCAGGACTACAGGGAGGATAGTGGTGTGTGGATGTGCATCATCCTGTGAGATCAAGACGCCCTCAGATTGCGGCCGTCTGTCTTTAATCCATTGACACTCGTCTATTCAGTTCAGAATCATTTCACGTGTGAACAACAGCCGTGGACATGGACGTGGATGTGGACGTGGATGTTGACGTGGACGTTGATGTTGACGTGGACGTGGATGTGGACGTTGATGTGGAAGTGGACGTTGACATTGACGTGGATGTGGATGTGGACGTTGATGTGGACGTGGACGTTGACATTGACGTGGATGTGGATGTGGACGTGGATGTGGACGTGGATGTGGATGTGGACGTTGATGTGGACGTGGACGTTGACATTGACGTGGATGTGGACGTGAACGTTGACATTGACATGGATGTGGACGTGGACGTGGATGTTGACGTGGACGTTGATGTGGACGTGGACGTTGACGTGGATGTTGACGTGGACGTGGACGTGGATGTGGACGTGGATGTGGACGTTGACATTGACGTGGATGTGGACGTGGATGTTGACGTGGACGTGGACGTGGACGTTGACATTGACGTGGATGTGGACGTGGACGTTGATGTGGACGTGGACGTTGACATTGACGTGGACGTGGACGTTGATGTGGACGTGGACGTGGATGTTGACGTGGATGTGGACGTGGACGTTGATGTGGACGTGGACGTTGACGTGGATGTTGACGTGGACGTGGATGTGGACGTGGATGTTGACGTGGATGTGGATGTGGATGTGGACGTTGACATTGACGTGGACGTGGATGTTGACGTGGACGTTGATGTGGACGTGGACGTTGACATTGACGTGGACTTGGACGTGGACGTTGACGTGGATGTGGACGTGGACGTTGACATTGACGTGGACGTGGATGTTGACGTGGACGTTGACGTGGATGTTGACGTGGATGTTGACGTGGACGTGGACGTGGACGAGCCTCCGGCTGCTTTTTGATGGCTAACACTCGTGTCACCTTCCTTGGACTTCTCTATCCTTTCATACACACTACTTTGTGACAAAACACATTCTCCACACTGCGCACAAAGTCTTCAATAAATAATGGCACCCTCAGACCACAAAAAAACCCTAAACACTGCACGCTGCTCCTCTTTTGTGCAAATCACAAGGTGGACGTCCATGTCCGCTCACGCGGCAGTTTCAAATTCACTGACGTAACACGTTCACACCTGCACAGCAGTGACTGACGTTTTAATATAAACGTAGTGCGGATAATTTTTGACTCACCCTCGTATTTAGAGGAAATCAATAATTTGCACACCTCGGCTTTCTATTCTTTAAAGAAGCTTTAATTGTTTCACTCACTATTGAAGGGTTCTACATAGAACATGGAACTAATGAGGGTTCTGTAGGACGAGCCAAAGATCTCTAATGGGTTCGAAATGTGTCTAAAATTGTTGCAATACAAATAAAAATGTTGTTATGTGTTCATAACTTCAGAGATTCTACGGTGAGGGTTTCATGGGTTCCTTAAAGATTTGGTTGCTGGTTTATTTGCGTTAACGAGTTCTGATATGGACCCGAGCTGGTGTTGGGTTCTGAACAGAACATTTACCTGAGGACTGAAGAACTGTTCTACTTTTTTTTTTTTTTTCAGATTGTGCTCTGAGGAACGATTTCTGGCATTTATGTTATATTTTAAAGTGTCGGTCCTTGTTTACTGACAGTAGGCCATCTGTTACTCTGCACACAAGTATTGGCACCCCCCTGAGAAGGTCTGACTAAGGGGATGGATTATCCCCAGGAAAGCAGGAACACTGCCAACGTTCTTCATGGGGAGGTTCTTTGGTCCCATCATGTTCTCCTTTGATGTGAGGTTTCTCTTTGTGTTCAGCACCGCAGTGACAGCAGGGATGCTCAGAATGATGAGCACGCGCACACACACACACACACACACACACACACACACTGAGCAGAAAATCTGTACTTTATTCTGTAACTGAAAACCTACATGGTAAACAATAGCGTGGGAGCGCGTAATAAAGCAGCGCGGTGTGCTAAGAGGGTCCTGACAGGCGCTAACAGCACACAATCTGGTGCCAAAAATAGACTAAAAATTCACAGAAATGGCTTCAGCCATCAGCACACAAACCTTTATTCCTGACCATAAAAAGAGACATCGCAACTGAGTGCAAAAAAAAAAAAAGGGAAAAAAGGTGCTTTTACTCAAGCAAATTAGCAACACGTCAATGGTATACCTGCAAATTACACTCACACCTTCAACAGAAATAAACCGTCAGCCTGTGAAACTATCGGCTCCTGGTCTCATGATGATCCGAGATCATCTCCTACAGCTGAAATGGAAAAACGCAGGGAGCAAAATATAGCCTTTATATTTCTAATGTGGACCATCCAAGTCTTTTTATTTTAGCTTTCACTGTATTTTGTATAAAACAATAATGTCAGAATAGTAATAATAATAATCAGACTAATAATATTAATAATCATTATAATAATCATAATATTTCAGCCTCGCTCGTTCAGTGAGCTCTTTCCATCGGTGGTGCAGGGTAGACGGGTGCCAATACTTGTGTTCAGCAACAATTTATGAGCTAAAGTCTGAATGAATTAACTAAATAAAATTGATGAATATGAAACGATGGTGGACCTGATGAACTTTATATTTTAGTTTAATTGATAAACCAGATATTTTAGGTTCAATAAATTTTGGGGGTTTTGAGAATTATTAAATTATTTCCTTAAATTGATCCGTTGATTAGTAGATAATCACTGTTTGTTTTTGTGAAGCTAAAATATTCTTTCACCTTAATCTTACATAGCTTTAATTATTTGCCTTATTGTTCAGGACTGCAGCTAAACAATTTTATAATATTCAAATCATCTAACAAATGTTATTTGTAACAAATAATTAAGTACAATTAATTATATAATGTAATGCATAAATATTCAGTGTCTTTTATTTAGCTCTCAGCTTTTCAGTTTAGTTTGAGGTTGTTTATGACTTTTGCTAAATAACAATAAGCAAAATGAAGCTGAAATGTTAATTTAAAAAATACACCTTTTAAAAACACTTTCCTACAGATACAAAAAAAATTACAGAAAATTCCAAAATCCGAAGCGGGGGTTTAAAGTTTAAACCGAGGACAGAAAAGCGCATTCTGTGGCCAACATGTCACAGTTTTGTACAGAAATGACGGTAAGTCAGAATCTCCATGTGGTGGAGTGAGAGCCCGGCTCAGACGTTCCTTCCCCGCTGCTTCCACAGCAGATGCGCTCTGACCGAGTGGATGCCGGAGGAATGCACAAAAAAAAAAATAAATAAATCTTGGCAGCTTGCTTTGATCTCCAGCTTTGATCTCACAGGGTTTTCCTTTTTAGGTAATGCTGGCTCTGTGAAGTACATCTGATCTTCATTTCTCATCATTTGATTCTGTGTGTCTTCTGGTCTTCCTGAGATTCCTCTTCTTGTGCCAGACTCGAGCAGGTTCTCCAGTGTTGAGGTTTTCTCCTCTGCATGGATCTCTGACCCTCTGCTGCTCTTCACACCCATGTATCCCAGGCTCCTTTGCTTCTTTGATAGCAGCAGCATTTCCATCTGGTGTAAAATCCTCAGCTTTCTGAATCCTGGACCAGCTGAGCAGAGAAGTTGTGTGTGTGTGTCCGTTTTTTTTTTTTTTTTTTCTGTGCCGGCTACAATACTAAGGTAAAGCGTAGCGCATTCGACACCGTGAAACCCTCGGGTCAGGTCTTAAAGCAGCACCCATTCGTCTTCGCAGTTTGGAGTGGCAGTAACTGGCCAGTGCTGTTCCAGCGGTCTCTCCATCATGTAGTTTGTAGTGTTTCATCTTGTACTGACATCCTGGACCAGCTGCTGTCGTGATGCCCATTTGCTTCTGTTTCACCTCCAGGTATCTTCACCTACAGCTCTGTTGATTCCGGGCTCTTTGACAGCTTTGAGTTGGAGTGTGTGCTCGGTGCAGCAGATGGAGGTCCAGCCGTTTTTGTTTTCCATCATTCACACTGCTGCACCATATTGGACCCAACATCATGTCATGACCTGGTGCCGCCTCATCCTGGTGCCGCCTCACCCAGCTATTACATTTACACCAGAAAGCCTCTCCTCCGGAGCCGTGGTCGAAACGCTGCAATGTATATCGATGAAATTGCAGAAACACCAAAGAGGTACGCCTCCTTCACACGACGGATCCAGAATACTCATCAGTGTGACTTCTGTTATGGTCGACTTTACCTTTTGCCTTTACATTTTGACACAAAAAAACAGTGAATACCAGGAAAAAAACAGGAAATTATTAGTTTTATATTTTATGCTTTAATCACGATTATATTATTGACCAGAGAGAAATATTTTTTTCCGGCTGTTATATTGAATATAAATAGCTATCTGTTGTGTGTGTGTGTGTGTGTGTGTGTGTGTGTGTGTGAGAGAGAGAAAGAGAAAGAGAGAGAGAGAGAGAGAGAGAGTTAGTGAACGTGTGTTCATATTCCTTTTCCATTAAATAAGTGAAATGAGTAGTGAACGGACGAGTGTCCTCAGCCTAATTATTTCCTCACACCCTTCATCGTCCCCCTGGACAGCGTTATTCCTTTTATAATCCAGTATTTTATATTAAAAAAATAAAATAAAATACACTCACGCAATACGGTATTTATTGTTCCTGAATATACAGGATTAGGAATAGAAAAACACAAGGTTAACTTTAAATGTCAATTTTTTAAATTATTATTATTTTTAGTTTTTAAAAAAAAAAAAACAGTCCTGTTTGAATGAGATTAAACAATTCCATAAATCGTTAAAAAATAATTTGACTTTAACCACCATGAGTTGTATATTATGATTATTATGGTTATTATTACAATTGTTATTATAAAATAATAAATGTTGCGACTCGCACTTTCCAGCCCTTTACTGTAACCTGCTGTAACTATACAACGTTTAAAACTGCAACTTTATCTCGTGTTCAGATTGTAAATAGGACTGTTGTGAACGTTACAGCAGGTTATTAATTGCTACTCTGCTGGATCAATGTTATTAACAATCAATCGATTAAGATCATCGTGTTTAAATAGAAAAATAATACAGCCGATAACATCAAATAACATGACTTTTCAAATCAACAGTGAATAAATAACTAGCTAACTAACCTACTGAGACAAATGTCCATCATGACCCGCTCATTTCTGTTTCCTGTACTCACTCTCCGGGACTACAGTACTTGTTCTTCTGAGTCATGTTAAAGACTCAGAGTCAAAAAAGACCCCATCGTTTCTGAACGTCCCGTCACTACCACATTCATCGAACGTCACCGATGTGCTCTGTGTTGGCAGCGATACGACTGAAATGTCTCTGCACTCACACAATTTTTAGCAGTAAAGATGTTTCCATCATACCATATTGTTTACTTGACTCCAGCGATCAGTAACACCTCCACATCAGAGCGTTCAGAACACACACCATCAACTAATCCACCGTTAGATACACTGACAACTAATTTAGTCATTAATTTTAGTCACTGATTCGTTGTGGCCTCATTATCATTACTGACTTTATATTATTATTATTATTATGTGAATAATGGTGAACTATTCGCACCCCTGGTCGCCCCTAAAGCGTGTGCTCTGGAGTAAACTCTTCTGTTCGGTCGTGACAGTGTTTCATCTTCCTGAATGTTTTCATAGGGTGCAGCGGGAAGTCACTTCCTGTCACTTCCTGTCAGAGTGATGAATTAAATTTAAGTGATAAAGTGAGCAGATTTTTTTACATGACACAAACTGTATTAAACCAGCTACCGAAACAGTCGTCTCCTGCTTCTTCTTCTGCTTTCACGTTTTTTAAATGCCAGTCAAAACAAAAACACTGATTATCCACGAAAGCCGTTCCACAAAGCTGCTCATTTAAAAAAAAAAAAAAAGGAAGCTAGAATTAGGGACTTTAATTTTAAATGCAGACGGATCAGTTAAATAACTCAGAGCTTCTTATCATCACTAGAGAAACCATGAAGAAAAGAGATGAACTAGTCATTAACTAATGCACGAGTCGTGATTTGATTCCGTATGTTGTTGTGTTTCCTCTTGAAACAGGAAGTCGGAGTGACGATGTGGACGGAAGTTCCCGGTTAAAACATCAGTCAATAGATCAAACAAATCTTCAACCGGGACGACTTTAACCCACGCCAGATGTATTTGTGGTTACGGCGGACGCGTTAGAGGACAGAGAGACGCTGGATCATCACTGGAAGAGATCCTGCACCACCGAGACTACGATAGATAAAGACAAAACAAATATGTCCGACTTTTACTGATGTATAAAAGGAATAAAGACAAAATTCTCCATCAGACTGAAGGAGCGACGTTCCTGCAGCAGAGCCATGCCCACATAACATGTTCATGAGAGTGTTTAATTGGAGAAACACAGAACTAATACACAATCTAAAATCATTTTCGCAGAAATCACGAACCACAAAACATTAAATATGTATGTATGTTGCTGTTTTTGTTGTTGTTTTTATAAAGCTCTGAAATATGTATTTTGATTTCAGAGGAACTTTACAGACGATTCCGCTCCGTCAGAACCCAGAATGAAAAGACAGAAAGTCAGAGTTCATCAAATCGAGTCTCACTGAAGCTTCACTCGCTGCAAGTTAACGTCCGCACTGACTTTAAAGTGCTGAGAAACTCTGAAAGCTCTCACACAGTCAGGAGGCAGAGAGTCAGAGAGAGAGAGAGTGAGAGAGAGAGAGAGCGAGAGAGAGAGAGAGCGAGAGAGAGAGAGAGAGACAGAGGGAGAGAGAGAGTCAGAGGGAGAGAGAGAGACAGAGAGAGAGAGAGAGAGACAAAGAGAGAGAGAGAGAGAGAGAGAGGGAGAGACAGAGAGAGAGGGAGA
Organism: Clarias buthupogon; assembly: GCA_030014345.1. Lineage (NCBI taxonomy): Eukaryota > Metazoa > Chordata > Actinopteri > Siluriformes > Clariidae > Clarias > Clarias buthupogon. The sequence continues at coordinate 32,681,469 of JAQMYK010000037.1, forward strand.
GAGAGACAGAGGGAGAGGAAGAGACAGAGAGAGAGACAGAGAGAGAGAGAGAAACAGAGGGAGAGAGAGACAGAGGGAGAGAGAGACAGAGGGAGAGAGGGACAGAGACAAAGAGAGAGAGAGAGACAGAGAGAGAGAGAGAGAGAGAGAGAGACAGAGGGAGAGGAAGAGACAGAGAGAGAGAGAGAAACAGAGAGAGAGAGAGAGAGAGACAGAGAGAGACAGAGGGAGAGAGAGACAGAGGGAGAGAGTCTGTCCTGTAAAGCTGTCCTGATGGTGAATAATCCTAATGTCGGAAAATCCTCAACAAAACAAAGTTCACAGTCCAATACAGTGGAAAACAGCTCTGAGACAAAATACCATCGGCTTTTAATTTGTATTATTTAAAAACAAACAAAACCTGGTTCAGTACAGTTACAAAACTCCAGGCATGTACGGTGATATGAAGCTTGAGACTGAGGTTAAGTATAAGGTTAAAGTGGAGGTTAAAGTTGAAGTTGAGGTTAAAGTCGAAATTTAGATTATGGTTAAATTGAGGTTACAATTGTGGTTAAGTTGAAGTTGAGGCTACGATTAAGGTTGAGGCTAAGATTGAGATCAAGATTAAGGATTTCATTTCTAAAGCGTCTCAGTCTCTGTGTTATTCGGCTGGAGATGGAGGTTGAGGTTTAAGGTGGAGATGGAGGTTGAGATTGAGGTTGAGACTGGGTGGGGTGTTTTTTCTTCTTCTTGACGTTAGGGTTGAGAAGGTGTTATGGCACATTGGACATTAATATTCATATTAATATTCATGAAGCTACAGTTACAAGCAGAGTTGCAGGATTAGTATTTGTATCAGTTTAAATCATTTCTGGGCAGCAGCGAGCGAGACGGGGTGAGAGTGTGGACTTTTTAAGGCTTATTTTAGGAGAGGAGCTTAAGGAGTGGATTATATTTGTCTCTACTCGAATGCATTATTTAAGAAAGGAGATTAACGCAACATTAATTTTATATCCTTTTGTTTCTTAAGGCTTGGTTTGTTATGGGATTAAGTTCGAGGGCGGAGTTTGTGAATAATTTAGGACGGAGTTATATTTGTATCTTTACTTAAGTCTAATTTTAAGACAAGAGCTAAATACATTATTATAATTAGTGTCTTAACTGTTAAAACTGGGGCTGAGTATTTGTAATATTTCTTAAAACGTTTTTTTTTTTTTTTTTTTTTTTTAGTTTTGCATCTTAAGGCTGATTTTAAGGGAGAGGGTTAAGATGGTTTTAGCGCTTGTGTCTGATCTTAAAGCGTGATTTAAAGACAGAGATCTGAGCTGAAGTTTGCTTTATTTGTTTGTGCAGATTTTCACAGGGTTAAGTCGGAGGATAATAAGATTCGATCGAGCTTCGAGATCAGGAGAGACATACGCACAGACAGATGAAGAAAAACTTTAGACAGATTAGAGACTCATTTCTGAAGCGTCTCAGTTTCCGTGTTATTAGGCTGGAGGATGAGCTGAGGCAGATCTCGGCACTGAGCTCGTCACCGCCGAGGCGTCAGAGTGTTTTTCTTTTTTTTTCTTGGCACTAAATGTAATCTGCGGCTCTTTGATGACACTGTGTATGAAACCTGCAGGATGACAGACGCTTTTCTCTTCCTGTTCCTCAGGATCCTTCTGTCTGGGTTCTGTGTATTTACTGGTCTTTACAGCCTCACAGGTGTAGAGTATATAATCATAAACGCACTGTAATCTCGTCAAGGCTGTTTTTTTATTTTTTAATCTGCTCCTGTATAATAGAGTCGATGCTCCTGGATTCTATCGCTCTCTCAGACTCTTCACCTCACTGCTGATGTCATTCCTGCTGCCTGAAGTCAGAGATCTGCCTGTATAAACAGCTTGTTATATGCGCATGTTTTGTGCGTGTGTGTGTGTGTGTGTGTGTGTGTTTCCCTCCGGCTCATAGAGCATCAGGAGGGACTCTGACAACGAGGTTCAGCCGGATGGTGCTGGAATTCTGCCTACTGCAACCCGAGACCAGAGACAGCGAAGCCGAGCAGCCGAGCAGAAATAAATATTTTAGCTGCTCTCCAAATCTTCAGCGGCTGCTGAACAACAGATACTCGCCAGCTCTGCTTTGCTGAGGAAAAAAACGGGGGCAGCGAAATTTCACACCGAAATAAGACGAGCTCCATAACGCAGCATGTTTCAGACGTGTCCAGTCTGTGCGTCCTGGAGCAGCCACCTGGTCCATCTCACTTCAAATAAATCACATACACGCGAGGCCGTATGGCCTGAGAAACGTATTCAGATCTAATCTTCTATTCATACACAACAGCTATTTATACTCCTACTACACTTCACTGGGTCTGTAACAGCACGTGTGTTATTCCTCGTACACCACAGACGTCTGATAATTACAACGTTCTCATGAATTGTTACATTTATTGTCACAAAAAAGCAGTTCTGAGTTACATTATAGCAGATATAAACACTCGCAAAAATCACATCTTGTCATGTTACTGAGAAACTGCGTGTAAACCCGTCTGTCCTGCACTAACACTGGAGACTCCTTACACACAAGGTACAAATAAACACACAGGAAACAATTCGTCATCAGAGCGAGTGAGTAACTCTGCACTAATGCCAGAGCTGCTCTTAAAGGAAATTAAAATCACCTGACCAGGAAAAATACAACTTCGTGCAATAATTACGAACATGAATTCTTTGAATTTTGAAATTAATTTCTTGTATTTTTTATAATGTGGCGTAACAGACATTAAAAAATCTCTGAAATTAAACCAATGTTAAAAATAAATAAAAAATTCCTGTTTCCTGAAGAATTCTGCAGAACTACTGTCTGATTATAGAAAATAATGATCTTTTTTTAATTACATAAAAATACCTACAGTACAAAACACCCATCAGACATACTGTATACAACATGTGCAGGTTTGGTTAATATCTAATGTCGGAATCATATTCACAAACCACTTGGGGCTTTTTTTTTTTATTCCCTGGTAAAATTGGACACGGTTCATCAGTATCAGTCATAAAATTAAGTGGTTTTTAATGATAATTTTTATAATATTCAACACATTTTCCCAGCATGGCCGGACACTAAAGTGGCGCCACTCAACCCCTACTGAAGTTCTAATGATTTATTGGAACTTGCATGAAAGATTAGCACGCTATCTACAAAGTAATTATAGAAGAAATATAACTGATCTCATAAATAAGTAATTTTCCATTGCTTTCACACGGAATATTTTTAATAATTTATCTCGGTTATACAACTTTCATTTGGCTCATTAGAGCAGATTAATTCCCGATCGAGAATCTCCACACCGCTGCCTCACTTATTAAGCTGCAGTGCTTCAACCGGGGAGCAGAAGGCTATGAGTTTAAGTCCCAGGACCGCCAGGTCATAAACTGTGTGCTTCCAATTTTAACACAAAATAAAGAAAATATAAAATCTTTCAGAAATCATAAAGATTTTTACATTTACATGAAAGTTACATCAAAGAACAGACTCGGATTGTTTTACACTATATCAATATTCCCAACAACAACCAATCAGACCTCACCAGTGCTCCCAGCAACCCCAGTATTCCCAGCAACCAATCACGGGACTCCAATATCCCCAACAAACCAATCACTGATCATCATCTAACCACAACGCAAAAGAAAACACAATTTACGTGAGGATTATTTTTATTTACCTTTATTTAGCCTGGCAAAGGCTGAGCCTTTTGGGGGAAATAGGGGGACTAATAAAAATAAAACATTTTAAGAAAGATACATATATACAATATAAACGAAATTACGATAAGAATAAAAGCAAAATCAGTAAATACGTTACATATTTAAAAAAAAAAATTATTTTATATATATACATATACTGTCTGAAGGTAAATGATACTCATGTTCAGTTCCACGCTGCTTAATCTTTGACTTTTTAGGTGTATCTGTGTCGCCATGGCAACAAGTCAATAAGAATAAATGCTATGGCTAATTCTTTAATTAGCGCTGACCCTGACTGGGTCTCGTTCCGGAATTTCTTTACTCCTTGTTAGTGAATCCTTCCTGCGCGCGCGCGTGTGTGTGTGTGTGTGTGTGTGAGACCACAGTAGATGCTCGGTGAGTGTTTGCTCTGATGAAGGACTGGCGTGCGGCTCTTATGAGCTACTCAAGGTGCTCTGTGATTCAGCCAATCTGGCTCTATTCATATCCTCTCGGCTCTCCTGTAGCTCACACACCTGTTCTCCAACCACCTCCTCACACACTCTCTCTCTCTCTCTTTCACACATACACACACACACACACACTTCTCTATCTCAGCTTAGCTAGCATTCTGCTCACACATCTGCGGCTCGAGAAGCCGAGACTCTGGCCTGCATTCGGACGCAGTGTCGTCATTAGCGCTCCGCTAACTCGTCCGTGCGGCGTGTGGCCATGCTTCTGATTCAGGTCACATTGCTCTTTCTTTTCCTTCCTCTCTCTCTCTCTCTCTCTCTCTTGCTGCAGTGCCCTCATGCTGTTCATCTCCACACACACACACACACACACACAGAGCTTCGTTTTTTTTATTTTTATCTCAGCTCTCTCCTGATTTTCTCCTCCTATCTACCTGAGCTCTGGGTTTTTTCTCCTCCTCTTATATTATGATGTAGTAGAGCAGCACTAATAAAGCCCTCATGTCTTTTTATCCTTTTGTGTATTTTTTCAAGCATGTTTCTTGCAAGTTGCATAGAAGTAAAAAAAAAAAAAAAAAAAGGATGAGTAGGAAGAGGAGGACGGCTAATGAGCTTGTGTACTCTCCTTCACGGCCGCGTGCTCGTCTCCCAGGAACCTGACGCAAGCACATCTTACAGCGGAGTCAAGTTCACTTCCTGCACTGACGATCTCTGGTTCCTCCGTTAGCTTCATGATCATGTTTTAGCCTGTCGATTTACAAGACTTACGTACGGAGAGAGAAGGAAACTGAGACGACTGTCTGCGGCGGCTATAACACTAGCGAGGACGTGTTTATAAGACGTCACCTGGAACTGAAACGCTCGAGGACGTCCTGGTTCAGGAAAACAATCAACGAGTCTAACTCCGTTTCATCACAACATACAGATTACAATTATTATTATTATTATTATTCTCTTTTTTACTTTAAACAAATACATCAGACGTCCCAAATTTCCCATCATGCACCATGTGACCTTGAATCGATTTAAAAAAAAATTTAATCACAGACCCTGTCCTGCTCCGCTCAGAGGGCGCGGTGATGTTCACATCAACAATGAGTTCAGTCCATGATACCTAGCATTAAGGTCAAACACACACACACACACACACACACACACACACACCAATCCCAGTTTAATCAAGTCCGGATATTAAATTCATGCAAATGAATAATTCAATAAAACATATAACAGAAATCTATGCAGTACATACAGTACAGTATGAAATCTCAATGTGCTGAAAGTATTAGCACCCTGCATATACGAGCGGACTCCCAGCAGGAACCCTAACGTTGGATGAGCTGAACACAACTTTGCATAAATAAAGTCAATATAATGAAATTTTCAGCATTATTTTGAGCCTTTATGGGGAGTAGAATCCGTTCGTTCAAGCACATCCACTGTAAGTTTCTAACAGGGTTTGAAGTTCCGATCAGAGATTACGACATTGACGAATACAACAGCTTCCCACACACAGCGTGTGTACTGTATCTCACGTTCATAAATCTCATAGTGTTGTAATGGTTCCTCTGTTTTATTTTCTTTTAGAGATATTACTGTAAAGCGCGTCTTAGCTCCCAAATTACTGTAATACAGTATGGTGTCTGTACAACGTCCAAACTGGATCACGTCCCCACAGAACCGTAAGCAGGTTTCTTACCCTTTTTGTCCTTTTACAATTTAAAATCTCAGTAAATTGATGTCTGGATTTTTTTGTGGTGCTCGTTGTGTGTTTTACATGCATTTATTCCTGGGTATGAGGAGTATAGAAGGGGAATAAAAAAGTTTTGAGATTACATCTGTTTAACAGCTCTGTTTTTATCGCTGTACTGTTCATCCTCCATCAGGTGCCTTAAAGCCTGGCAGTAAAATTGGTTATTGACCGTCTAGCCTCTGGGGACGAACTCTCGATGCACAACGCCGCAAATGTCAAAAAAGACAACGAGCGTGCACTTGATCGAGCTGTGTAATAATATATAAAGGTAATTTTATTTCATTTCTTCGATTTCAAACAAAACCATGGTCAAGGTGTCAAGGGACCTGAATCGCCTTTTTCGGTCGTGGCGATGACAGACTCTTCCACTGTGAAGACCTTTGTTTCGTCTCAGGGTCACACACGTACACCCAAGTTTTGTCATCGGTAATGATCCTTTACATAAAGGACGAGTCATCCATGGCACGCTGGCGGAGTTCTTGGCAGACGTCGAAATGAGCTCGTTGAAGGTCTTCCTGATCTTTTGTCCAGTGATGTTCTTCTGTTCTTGAAGCGCACGAGCTGCTCAAAAAACCTTTAATGGCTCGTTGTACAGTAGCATCACCAAAAACGGTCTGAATCATGTCAAGCGTCTCTGTGGCAGATTTGTCCGGTTTCATACAGAATTTCACACTCGCTCTTTATTCTTACTTTCTAACGATGTAAACAGGACGATGTCTTTTGGCACACTGACTTATGAAGGTCGGTGCTCCGTGTGACTGTGCATGCAGCCTTGTGCTGCCATCTGTTGGAGTGTTACTGTACAGAACTAGTCTCAAAACTTTTTGATACCACCTCGTATTAGCATTAAGAGCATCTCCCCCTAGTGGTCGGGTGGTAAACACGCAGTGCTCAGGCCGTATTGTTTTTAAGTACATTGTGCAACAATGTGTTAGTGGAGCTCTTTCAACATTATCCAGTCATTCAGACTTTCATTTTCCCAACGTTCATCACATAGTGCCAAAGTAACGTCACTACAACGTCTTGACAACCAAACGTTCCTGCTGGGAAAGTACCTTCTCTAGACTTGACTGTGTGACTCGTGGTGTGAGGCAGGTGTTAAAGAAAGCAGCTCCTCTCACTTTAATTGTTATTCTGAAAATATTTCACACTAATACACACTTATTACATTTTTTGTTAATGGACTCACTTTGTTAGAAGTGAAGAGGTGTCTTCATGATTATGAAGGAATCTCACCTGTTCTATTTTAAAGATAAATTAAATGTAAAACACCTGCGCTGAACCCGAGTGAAATACATCGTGAGAAAGTGGATCTCAGAGCCGTGGATTTTAAATCACTGTCTAATCCCCCTCAGCTCGCGTAGAGTCAGAAAGAGATCGATACGGACTCGTATTCAGGAGCGACCGAGGCTGGAGGTTAACGCGATGTTAAACCCCCGAACAGACCCGGCTGTAGTCGACACATCCTCAATCCTTCATTCAGCTTCAAGGAATTCCCCCGCTGCGCTACACTCGCCGCGGCTCAGCTAGCTTATCCACGCCAGGGCGATTTAAATAATTAGAGGAATATTATATGCAAATTCATTATTTGGTTTTAACTGCATGATGATTTTACCTTTACAGTTAACAGTGCAGATTAAAAACGCTCTGAAGCTGGAAATGGAATTTGATTATGAATTTATTTCTCAAATTTAAAAAAAATCCTGCAAATGATTTTTGCATATAGTTACATGTTTTAAAGGCTCCTACAGACTTTTGTTAGCGTAGCTGAATTAACGATTCAATTTGTCTCACAAAATACGCATAGGATCGATTAAATGGATCCAAAAAATTCTGCACATTTTTAGCGGAAACTGTGGATCTGGCAACATAAAATATACAGATCAGCGGAAACAGAATAAAACAAGATGAATCTCAATAATAAAAAGTGACTAACGAGCCATTTAGACAGTTATTATAGGTGTGTTTTTTAAAGTTCAAAATTTTAAAAAGAAAAGTCCACATTCTTCATCCAGCTGCTGTTATAATTATATATAATTATGACGTTTTCATGAATTTTTCTTGCCTCTATTTTGAACTCAAGATTGTCGTCGACACTCAAACTCTGAGCCGCGTTTTAACCGTTCTGTCGCTCTGCGTCGTGTCCAAGTCCTCCGATCCTCCTTCTATTTAAAACTTTAATGAAAAAGTCAACTCAGGTTAGCGTTAAATTACTGCTTCCTCCAGGCGCTTCTGTCTGAGAACTTCCACAGAGTCGGAAAGCGTTTCTCAAAATTTTCATCTTACAGTGATATAATATATAAAGGTTATTTTATTTAGTTTCTTCCATTTCAAACAAAACCACGGTCAAAGAGATCAAAAAAGAAAAAAAATTACATGGCAGAGACTTAATAAAGGAGAAATTTCATCCGGAGGTTCTGCGGCGTAACCAGCTGACGGCTCAGGCGGATCCTCCTGCGTTTCCCTCAAATAAGACCTCAAAGTCAACAAAAACAAAAATAGCCTGCTGACATGATACTACTGTACATCAGGCTAGTGTGTGTGTGTGTGTGTGTGTGTGTGTGTAATATTTACTGTAAGACTCGCATAACCCAGTGATGTTACCGGAATAAAACATCAGCCTGCGTTCATTTCACAAAATGCTAAATATTCTTTAATTCTTCTTCTACGTATTATTATTATTATTATTATTATTATTATTAAATGTTTCTGCATTGTTTTAGGAGACAAGTAGGTGTTAAATAAACAAATAAGATTAATATAATAATAACGAATGTTTAAATAACATGACAAATGTAAGACTATCAACTTTTTAACTTTTATTTTACTGATCTATCTATCTATCTATCTATCTATCTATCTATCTATCTATCTATTTATCTATCTATCTATGTAAAAGCATTTTCTTAGTTGTGTACGTAGTCATATTATGATCATAACTTATAGCAATAAGAATTGCATTTAAAATATTTATACATTTTTTGTTGGCTCTATATCCTAGATTCATTACACATATTGTGAAATATTTCAATCCTTTTATTACTATTAATTCATTAATATAAAAAATGATAGAATATTAAAATATTTGAAGATCAGTCAAAAAAGTATTTACAATACAGAAATGTCCAGCTTCTGAAAATATGTTCAGTGTGCACTGCCAGGGTCGTGGTATGGAGGCGATCAGCCTGTGGCACTGCTGAGGCGTTACTGAAGACCAGGTTGCTTTGATATCAGCCCCCAGCTCGTCTGTATCGTTGGGTCGTGTGTTTCTCATCTTCCTCTTGAAAATAGCTGATAGATTCTGGGTTCTTGGTGGGCGAGTTCGCTGGCTAATCAAGCACGGTGACATCACGGACAGCAAACCAGTGAGCGGTAGTTTTGGCCAACAGCAGCAGATGACACGACACCCGAAATCATCACCGACTGTGGAAACGTCACACTGGATTTCAAGAAACGTGGATTCTGTGCCTCTCCTCTCTTCCTCCAGACACTGGGAGCTTGATTTCCAAATAAAATGCTAAATTTACTTTCATCTGAAGAGGACTTTGGCCCACTGAGCCAACATTACCTGGGCTTTTTCTCCTTAGGCCATGTAGACGTTACACGTCTAACGTTGTGTGCAGTCAGATGTCCTGAAGACGTCTCTGTATGGTGACTCTTAATGCACTGACTCCAGACTCACTCCACTCCTCCTGAAACTCGCCCTCTTCTTCTTTGTCTTTCGGCTGTTCCCTTTCAGGCGTCGCCACAGCGAATCATCTGCCTCCATCTAACCCTATCCT
>JAQMYK010000037.1:32699348-32711661 GCA_030014345.1 Clarias buthupogon
TTTAAAAAGGGGGGCGCCTTTGATCTCCGCGAGAGGAGCGCGTGAATGAGCTGCGCGAGCTCCCGCGGCACCTTCACTTCCGCGTCCAGCCCGCCTTCGCATCCCTGCCGCCGAAGTGGAAAAGGCCGCAGAGAGCCTTTAACCCTTTCCTTCCCCATTTTTATAAATAAATTACCCTTTTTCCTGTAAGACCTCGCCTCGTGTCCGTGTTTCATGGTGTCGCCCATTACACAGGGCTAGTAGTATTTTACTTAAAATAAAAAATCGGGAGGGGAAAAATGGTATCGGAACATCTCTACTGTTCTCCGGACTGACCCCGGGTTCCGATCCAGAGCGTCACCATGTGGACTGAACTCTCCGCTCAAACAGCCCTGCGTCAAACTAACACTTTCGTTTCCTGTTCGCGGTCGTTCCTGTTTATTGATTCCATGACGGTTCATGTTCGTAATTACACGTGACGTTTATGTGGACACGTCTGTCCTCTAAAACAGATCGACAGGTCACGTTATTGTTAGTGTTGAGGTCCAGGAGAAAGACAGACGCCTCGCTTTAGCGGTTTTAGCAGCTGTCGCTAACGCTGCTATGAAATCCCTGCGCTGTCGATACTGACTGATGAGGTCACGACCTACGCATGGGGCAGAGGCAAGAAGTCTGATCTGCCGACTCCTATTCAAGTCACATGCCCGTGTATCGGATATATAGTGTACATCCGATCTAAGACCACATACTGTACGGACGTGGCTTAGAGCTGATCTGAAAAACATCAGATGTGTGTGCTCCGATAGCTCTACAGGAAATCATACCTGCATCACATCAGGGTGAAAAATCTTCACGTTGGTGATGTAAATGAAGTGCAACAAACATTCCACTCTGGTTGAGATCATGCTATAAGCAGAACATTTCTCTTGACTTTTCTGTTACAGTTGATATGCAACAGGACTGAAGTTCCCTTTATAATGAAGGACCAGTGGTGGCTCACGCAGTTAAGGCTCTGGGTTACTGATCAGAGGGTCAGGGGTTCGAGCCCCAGCACCGCCATGTCGCCACTGTTGAGCCCTTGATCAATGAACTTAACCCTACCTGCTCCAGGGGGCGCTGTATCCCGACTAATTTTACTGTGCTGTCAGGTTCATGTGACAAATAATTGAATCTTATAAAAGTTTCTCTTTGTGATTAATAAAGTTCTCTATCGCTCTGTCTATTTTTGGCTTCGCTGCACAACGCTAGAGAATATACCTGTAGGCGGGAGACAGTTTGATTACTTACTTTAATTCAGATGAGAATAAGCTGATAGAATTGACTGTAATTATTATTTAGGTTAAATTAGTTTTCCTCTTTATATCCGGGGAATCAGAATCTTTCTCCAGCTGGAGAAGAACTTGTTATAGGAAGAGGCGACTAACAAACTTTCATTAATGTTAGCAATATCTGTTACAGCGAGAGAGAATTTAATCAATTATACACTTTATTGATCTTTTGTGAACTAAATCAGCGGGTCACACAATTCACTCACTCACTCACTCATTCACTCACTCATCGTCTACACCTGTTCATCCTGTATGCAGGGTCGCAGGTGGCCAGGAGACTTCACCCTGCACATGGTGCCAATCCATCAAATGTTACACCGATCTAAAATCGACACATTCCTTAAACATATCCCACAACTTTTGCAAAGAAAATAGAAACAGCTTGCCACCTTCTGTAGGCCGCAATAGCGCCACCTATTGGACTGGAGTGCGGCAAAGAAGAGATGTGACATTTAAACAATCAAGAACTTTGATTGCAGCATTTGCACAGCATTTCAATTCATACCAGATACTTCAAGTAGCTTTTAATACTTTAAAACTTACCTATATCGTATCTCCTCGAGACAAATCAGACAATAATCACAGGTGATTGAATTTGAATCAAATTCAATTGAAAGTCAGAACGCCCAAAAATCTCATTGAATAAACAGCCTAGATATAGTGTAGTACTTCACAGCTGTAGTTATGAGGACGGTTAACGAGTGAATCAGGGCATAAAACCTCAGACGTTCGCTCAATACAGGGATCAGTTCAATATCTGACGAACTGACATGATACGATACGAATTAGTCTGATTTAGTAAATCTGCGTCCGACTCTGTTGAGACTCTGCTGTAGATCTGTCAATAATTTAGTGTTTGATGACTTTGAAGAATTCTTCTTACACACTCGTCCTTTGTGTCTAGAAGCCGAGTCATGGAAACCGCACTTCCTTTTCGTCTGTTAGAAACATTTCCCTGTTCATCCAAGTAGCTTCATCAGTATGAGAAAGGTTGCTTAGAGACCCTTAATATATCCTCCCGATCCACAGCGCACCATCTATCCTCTCTGCGTTCCTCAAGAGTGTGTCCTTTATCTTTTAGACTCAGATACACTGCTGATTCTGGTCCTGAGGTGTGTGTGTGTGAAACGTTTCAAACCAACCAAAAGGTGGTCCAGGGGCCATGACTGAACTTCTAGACCACTTCACCTGGACGACTGAGAATCTTTAAAGATACTTAGTTATCTGTCCTTTTTAACAATAATTATTTCATAATCTTTTAATCCATTTTAATCACTAGTTTTAAATCAGTGTACGGTGTGGTATTGGCATGGGTACGGGTACGGGTACGGGTCAGGGACGAGGATCTGATTTTGTAGTGATTTTGATGTTGTTTGTAGTGATGTGTATTAGTGTAAGCCATTACCAGCACAAAGCACACACACATACAAAAACACTCCATCCTCCACTGAATCCTCAGAATGGCAGCAATTATATCACATGAAACAAAACCTCAGACGAACAGATTCATAACAAAGCTACACCGATTCCCTCCCTCCTTTAATTCTTCTCCAGTGTTCACTTGCAAGCCAAGACCATGAAAGTAAATATATATACATATTTATTACAAAAAAAAATTATAATAAATGACCTCGTGGTCATTAAAGTTGTTAAAAAACAATCCACACGAGGCATCAGGGGACCTACTTTCACAGAGTCGCAGAGCTGTTATTACCTTCTCCAGCATTTACTCTTTCCTCTTCCTCCAGCCAAATCAAAAATTTTAACCGTTTTGATCACGTACCAAAGTAAACTCATGGGCTGTGTTTACATCACCAGTCTCCACCCACCCATCCATCCAACCATGTAAGAACCCTCTGTAGTCCAACTAGGGGCCACGGAGGCGGATGGTGACCGGTGTATTTATTCAAACAAACCTCCAGAGTCTGGGTTCGATTCCCACCTCGGGGTCTGTGTGCTTGTACGATGGAGGTGTAGGGTCGTTGTTCGTTTGTTGCTGTGTAAGGACACTTTTGGGATGATGTGTAGAGCCACCTGAACACCTAACAGCATGCCAGTTAAATCCAATTCGCTCTTCAAAAACGGGTAAAATTGGATTTATTAGTGCGCGTCTATTGCTCACCCGATTAACAGTGCAGCCTCACTTTCTGTCAATTATTTTCAGAAACGGCACCTGTCACCCCAATTTCCACAGAAAAAAATTCCAGATCCATTTAAAGTAATTAACTACAAGCCAACTCTCTCTCTCTCTCTCTCTCTCTCTCTCTCTCAGTTGTACACATGTGTACACATGTACTGAGAAGAATGAGAAATCTTCATTTTCAAGCAATTCTATTCTCAAATAATTTTCATGAGCCTTTAAAACATTGATTCTGATCATTCCATGGCACCAAGACTCATCTTGTTAGAAGTATAAATGATCTGCTATTCATACACTCCTCCTATTCATCTATTGTTAAAGCTCTTGTCTACTGCTATTACTGAAAAAAAAAAAACATCTTCCTAATTTATCTTTTATCTCTCCAATAGGCAACATTTCATTACAGTCGGCAATCACAAATCCTCCACTGCTCCTAACGTTACTCCAGGCGTTCCTCAGGGATCTGTTCTTGGAACGCTATTGTTCACAGTTTATTCCCCGGAGACATCTTGGTTTGCGAAATAATTGTGTGTGAGTCACAGCTCGGCTGAATTACGTTCGGATTGAGCGTAAAAGATAAAGCTCACAGAGAGATGAAAATGTTAAAATGTCGACTAAACTGGGAAAGAGCGCCCCCTAGTATTCAGTGCAAGTAAACGTAAACACACAGTAATAACTATTTGTCCCTTTGTAGTCCCAACTCTTTTTTTTATAAATGATAGAATTTTTACTTTCATGTTGTTCAATTGAACCGAAATTCATATAAATATGTGATTTAAACATTGTTAGTCTTATTTTGATATAATTTAACTTTAACATCATAAAATCGCAAATACCCTTCAATTATATGGTGTCAAGAAAATTGGACAATGTTCAGGTTAGTAAAATTCCTAACATGTAAATTTCCAAAATTTTTCTAATATGAGCAAAGTGCACAAATCCTGTATTTAAGTAAGTCGAGATCCACAGGGCAGATATTATTTAAGTACAGTAAATCCCGGACTTACGAACAAGTTCCGTTCTGCGAGCACATTCCTAAGTCGGATTCGTTCGTAAGTCGAGTCTTTTACACCTTTGACACAAATATACAATGTAAAGCATAAAAAAACATACACGCAGGTTTATAATCTCACAAGAGTGCGCCTCTCGAGGGAGACGTCAGGGAAGGACAACGCTATATGGTGTTTTTCGTGCTTGAACGGACGCCACTTTGTCTCAGAGCTGTTTCAGACTGTGAACTTTACAGGACCGTTTTACAGGACAGACATTTTCTGTCATTGTGCTCCCGGACTGATTCGTTGAAACCTGTGAGGCCGACTCATTTCCCCCACAAACACACATACAACATACCTGACTCTAGACATTTTATACATTCACTTACACACTGAAAATATTGTATATAATTGTAAATATTGGTATCTGGTGCACTGAAATGTCTATTTTTTGTACAATACACGTGAGTTACTACCGTGATTAACCCGGAAGTAGAACCACAGTTGCCCTGTGATGGATTGGCACCCTGTCCACGGTGTACCCCGCCTCGTGCCCTAAGCCTCCTGGGATAGGCTCCAGGTCCCAGCGACCCTGCATACAGGATAAAGTGGTATAGAAGATGAGTGAGTGAGTGAGTGAGTGAGTGAGTGAGTGAGTGAGTAGAGTCCGTATGTAGCTGTAGAAATTAGTAATTCGAATGTTCGTAAGTTGAGGACTTACTGTAAAAGTGGAAGACCTTAATTTACTGTATGTACACAAGTTAAAGTACAGAAGTAATCAGGATCAAATTTACTTAAGTATCAAAGATATCTAAAGGGCTTGTATTAGCACACTGAAGTATTTTTCATAGTGCAAAAACACTCAAACACCTGTCAGGTTATTAGGGATGTCTCGAAGGAAAGGCAAGTGATGCAATTACTAATAATAGTCAAAAGTCCTGTTACACCAGTGTGGTTAGATAATGCAGGGCCTCGCAGAAATAAAGTAAAAGTACAGTAAGAAAAGAAAGTAGAGGTACTCTTGAGCAGCGTAAAAAGTATGAAGTATCTTTAGATAAAAGTACTCAAGCAAATAACAGATAAGTGAAATATGTACTTAAGTACAGTAACGAAGTTACGACCAACCTCTGGATTTTTCCCAGATAATTCAATAAGTGGACCGGCACATCTCAGCACATTGTCTAAACGCTCCTGTGAATGATTTATGAATAACTTCCTCTGACACAAGTAACCGTTTTCTTCCTTATTTTATCTTTACTGCATCAACGGACGTACCGTATCTGTAGAGACGGACAGAGAGGAAAAACATCACGGGTAAGAAAAAAAAGGTAAATGTTCCTCGCTCTGTTTAACATCTCTAGTGACGTTCATTTAATATCTTCTCATTCTGTCTTAGCTTCAACACGTCTCTAGTTCCTGTTCCTCTGCTCCCACACACACACACACACACACACCTCTCCATGACACTCACTCCACCTTCTCCTGCTTTAAACGAGTGTGAAGCAATAAAACATCTCTATTACACGGATGAAACTCTAATGTTTTGACGTGTCAGCATCCTGGAAGTCCTGCGTGTCTGCGTGAGGTTGTAACGTTGTGTCACGGCTTCACGATTAGTCATGGCGATTAGCTTAGTGCTGACTTTACCAAAACACAGATTAAAGCTCATTTCCATCTCGTTGTTGCTGTTGTTGTTTGCTCTGCACGCTTCTCCTCGCTCGCTCTTTCTCATATCACTAACTACTAACAATGGAAGAGATTTTATGCAAATATCATTCGCAGGCCCGGAATATCTTTGTAAACCTCTTTTCAGACATGATTAATGTTCCACATAGAGCTGTGTAACGTAATTATCACCGCAGTACATGTGGGATTTTACGCAGAAATCTGTCGTGTCAGTCATTTTTCTTTTTTTTCTACAGAGAGCTTATGCAGTATTTTAGCTGGTGTAAAATGAGCAGCAGGAATAACTCCAGGTGATATACAGTTTATCTTTGTCTAATCTGATTCGACGTGTTTGTAAAGATTGTGTTATATCCTGTAGCAAAAGGGGTTTTTGTGCTTTTTCTTTTTTCGTTCCAGGAAACACTTGCTCGCTCTGTGATAAACAGATGATAAACCAAAGGGTTTTTGGAATAACTTTCTGGGTTAGAGCTATATAGTTATAATTATCACCTACAGACATGATACAGTCATGTGATTTACTCACGATCACTCTATATCATGAGCACTTATAACGTAAATGAAAATCAGTATATACTGTATACGGTACAAGTAGGTGAAGATTTCCAGCTGTGCGTCCATAAGAAAAACTCATTAGTGAGGTTTCGGTTTGTTAGGGAGCATAAAGACTGGACTTTAGACCGATGGAAAAAGGTCATGTGACCTGATGAGTCCAGATTGAGCCTATTCCAGAGTGATGGGCGTGTCAGGGTAAGAAGGGAAGGACATGAAGCGATGCTCCATCATGTATAGTGTCCACTGTACAAGCCTCTGGAGACAGTGTTATGATCTGTGTGTGAGGAATCATTTTCACACATGAACTGGACACCACAGAGTCCTGACCGTAACCGCAGTGAGAGTCTATGGGATATGCATTTACAGAGCAGTTTGAGTCTTTTGTCGTTAATACTTGTTAATCTCAGGCACAAATTGGTGCAGCTTTGGATGGAAATAAATCTTATGATGTTTCATAAACTTGTTGAAATGATGCCAGGGTGAATGCGTGCTGTAATCTTAGCCAAAGGCAGAAAATACTATTATGCTAATTTCTCCTTTTTTTTGTCCAAGCAGCGTATATTCAAGGAGGCTTTTTTATAAAGATTATTAATAAATATTTCTTTTTTATTTTCACAACCAGCTTGTGTACTTTGAATATTTGAAATAACACAGAGAACTCAGAAAAGAGCCACATTGTCTCATTAGAAATGATAAATGTGATTATGAATGGCTTCTTGATCCACTGATCACATCTTTTAAGGAATAACAGGAATAAAACACTTTGTGTAAACCTTTTTCATTTTTCTTCCTCCCTCCAGTCCGCCATCTTCCCCGTCTGCTCCCAGATCTCACTCAGTCCTCCATTACAGAGCCACTTCAGGAATCATCTCATTGTGTCAGTTATTTCGACTTCTCACAAAAAAAAAATCCAGAAAGTATTGGTGCCTCTATTTCCTACCTGAAGTAAAATATTCTTGCTTCCTGTATTGTTCCATAAGAGATAACACAGCAGCTGTCATGTCAGCTGTGACAAACAACGCTCTACATCCTGCCGAGCTAATTAACTGCAGTCCAATTTCATTAATTAAATGTATTAAAGTCTTTTTTTAATGTCTGTAGTTTCTCGGTTTGACAAGCCCATGGTTTGAGAATTCTATTTCATATTCTCTGCCATAATACACCTCTTACACACTGCTCACCATCACCACTATAGATTTAACTCCCGTCCAGCATTTCATTACAATCGTACAATCGTACTCTTCTGCTCCTTTGACTCGCGGCGTCCCTCAGGGATCGGTTCTTGGGCCTCTCTAATACATGTATTGGTTTCATTATCTGTCTTCACAACCTTAGATTTTCCCATTAAGTGCGTATGAATGATGATCTGTGTGTACTGGTGCAGAATGTGGCATAAAAAGAATTCAAATAAAAGTCTGATATGTTGCTATGCATCATTTATATTCGGCATCTGTGCAACCTTTTATTGGCCTGTGAGACTCGATTAGAAAGACACATGTATCGTTCTGCTGTCCTTCTCATCCGTGTCACATGGCCAGTGATCGGAGGTGATTGAGGACGACGTAGCAACATCCTCGAAGTTCTTATGAACAACCATAGAGCTTCTCTTTTCATAAACCTCCCTGATTATTTATATTCATCTTAATGCATGTTATTAATTATAACACTCCTTCTTTTGTCGTAGATTTAAAGACAAACCCATGGCCGATGCTCTGAATAACAGGTGCTGAGGATTTGTGATTGTCAGTTGAAATGAAATGCTGCCTACAAGACAGATAAAAGGTAAACCAGCTGAGATATATACCCGCGATAGCAGGGGCTCACAGGGGCGCAATAAGTGTGTTATGAGAAACACTAAGAGATGTAGAGCTCGGATCATGCTGCAGAATACTAACACTTTCCACACTTCAATCCATCAAAAAATATCACAATATTGCTCTCAAACACATGAAAAAAGCTCTTCCACTTGCATATCCAGTGCAGGATCCCCCCCCCCCCCCTCCACCAGAATCCCCTCCCCTTCTTTCTCGTGCCACTCTGTATGCTGTTACCTCTGTACACTCGTCCCCATGTCTCCTGTCTTTAGAGTTTCACAGCATCTTCATATAATCTCATCCATCTCCTCCGTATTTATACTGGAGCTCCAAAATATCATATCCTTTCACTCAACACCATCACTCTCATCTACTGTATACTGGCTGTACACTGTTCCTGGCTGAGCGCGAGGCTTTGTACAGAATAAATCAGTGCGTGCGGTGCTGTTTTAGTAAAATAATCAGTGATGATGTGGTGTGCTGAGTCTCTGATATCAACCTGAAGGTGATTATTCTCCTTTCCTGAACTGTTTTATTCCTCTTACACCACAGCAACTGATAAACTATTACATCATACACCTTCTCTGTTTATACACACATACAGTAATACATCGTGAAACGTCCAGGAAATACTACTAATAAATTAACTAATAAAGGAGAGACAGATATAAAACTGCTTTTCATTTATTACTTGTAGAACTTAAAGCAACAAACTCCTGTGGCTTAGACGGTCTTGGATAAAAACAGCACTTGAGATGTACAGTGTTTAAATAAAATCTTCAAATGAAATACTTGTTAAATTCAAGTGCAATTTAAAGCAATTTTCCTTTTCATTTATTTAATGATGTAGACATGGCTATTTTTTTTCTCTTATTAATGTACAAAGCAATACAAATAATATAAACCTATATAAACCTGTAAACAATAATGAATTCAAATCAGTATCAGTAATGAAAGAGTTTGCTAATTATTTTTAAAACAAAGTAAGTACGTAGGCGGCACGGTGGTGTAGTGGTGTAGCACTGTCGCCCTGCACCTCCAGGGTCCGGGTTCAATTCCCAGCCAGGTGTGTCTCTGTGTGCATGGAGTTTGCATGTTCTCCCCGTGCTTGGTGGGTTTCCTCCGGGTACTTCGGTTTCCTCCCAAAGACATGTAGGTTAGGTTAATTGGTGTTTTCAAATTTCCCGTAGTGTGTGAGTGTGAGTATGTGTGTGTGTGCCCTGCGATGGATTGGCACCCTGTGTACCCTGCCTCGTGCCCTAAGCCTCCTGGGACAGGCTCCAGGTCCCCGCGACCCTGAATACAGGATAAAGCGGTATAGACGATGAGTGTGTGAGTAAGTACAGTATGTGCATACAGCTGGGTTCTAGTACAGATGTTACAGTTTGGTCTTGTTTTTATTGACATATAAGGGTTTTAAGCGCTGCATAGTGGGATTCTGTCAGCATGATCTGGCAACCCTACCCAACACAAATCATGAGAGTTTGAATGAGTGAAAATACAACTCGTGAGGTCCAAATATAATGTCAGACAGACGCAATGCCAAAAGTTTTATTTTACACTGTGATGGTTAAACTTTGGTTCACATGCGCGTCGAACTCAGCGGTCCATATCGCTCACGTATCCACTCAGATCCATTACATCACTAGTTAGCTCCTCTGTCCGGAAGATACTAGAAAAACTGGAACTGGAGACTCCTTCTATACATGTTACAGAAATCCTCACCGTAGCATCTGTTTATTATCAGTGAAGCGTCTGTTGTTCACGTCCCTGTGAATAAACTGTTACTATGGAAACTAATCAACGTCTTCTGACCAATCAGAACACAGCATGGATAATTATTTATTTTTTTTTTAAAGGTAAAATTGTCCATATTGAGCCATCGTATTTCCTATATATGAACGACAAATATATTTAACTCTGTAACAAGGGAACCTGATCAAACCCATATTCTAGACAATTTGTATTGCATTAAAGTAAAAAATTGCTCAAACTCTGTATTGTGTCATGGGAAATATCCTCAGAGAAAGACAGACAGAAAGACAGAAGAAAAACGAAAAATAAAAGGCAAGGTGTCCTTCTGGTACGTCTCTGGTAATACTGATTTAATACGTCCTCTGCTCCAACACGTCTCCTGTAACTCTTCCTCCTCTCCCACACACTCCTCCAGTAAACCAGTGCAGCATGACAAGATAACTACAACTTCCTGTCGTTTTTTTTTTAAATATGTGATGTTTCTTTCCTTCCCTGTCAGTATGAGTATGAGGGAACCTGGTGGTTCTGGAAGCTCAGCCTGAACGTGTGATGTTCTCTGACCTAGATTATCCAGGAAAGTAAAAATAACTTCTGAGCATCCTTCTGCACCCCGTCTCAATTCCCACTCCTCTCTTGATCTGTCAATTATGCGGAGCCTCCCTCGTGATTACACCCACAAGACAGCGCTCTCCTCCTTCCTCTCCTTCGTCTCTCCACGAGTCTCGGTGGGGCTCAGAAAGCCATGTCCGATGTTAACGAGATTAATTACTCGGAGCGTGGAGCATGGAGCAATCTGGCGGTTTTTCTTTAGGATCCTTAACAACCATTAGAACATTCGAGTGTGTTTGGAGAACAGGACCTGAGGCGGGTTTTGTAATGCCGCTACAGCCATTTATGCTGCGATTTAGGCTCATCGCGGCACGCCGAGGGACAAAACGCGTCCTTTCTCTTCTGTTGTTCGGCACTAAAGCTACAGTCGGCTTGCCTCCATTTCCATCTCAAGCGCTGTTGTGTTTAATCATATCGTTTCTTATCATAATGGCAGCCTGACACCGCGCTCGAAGCCTCTGCAGATACGCAGGGACCGACATCTGACTCCTGGTGATAGTGTGTGATGTAATGACAGCGATCTGGAGCTTTCTGCACGATTAATGATCAAAGAGAAGCGGACTGCAAACTAAAGTTGACATATCAGGAGAAGGAAGGAGAGAATCTTCACACATCTCAGTTGTTGCTGTTGTTGGTCTTTCGGCTGCTCCAGGCAAGCGGTCGCCACAGCGGACTATCTGATCCGCACACAAGCTCGGCTCGGGTTTTACACCGGATACTCCTCCTAAAGCAACAGTCACATGGCTGGGGTTTGGGCTTTGGGGGGTGGGGGGGTGGGGGGGATTGAACCAGGGCCTTCTGCATGGCGGATGAGAAACCCACCACTGAGCCACCGATGCCCTCATCTTCACTAAAACCTTAACGGCATCTTAAACAGAAAAAGCCTTTCATCACTGCATCTTATAAGAGATTTTAAATATAGCATCATTTGCTTTTTATAACCAAATGTATAAGTTATAAGGATGTAATGATGCATTGCAAAGCAAAAATGTTTTTTTTTTCCTTTTTTTTGCACAGTGTGCGTGGTGAGAATGTGCAACTCACATTATGTATATCAGCGTTATATTAATTATGCTCCTAATGAGATTACACTGTTTGAGACGTCTCATTCTGCCCATCTGGGCCTGAAATGACAATTACTGATAGTGTATACACTGCCTAGGCAACAACAACAACAACAACAACACACTAAAAAAGGAACAGTCACACATCACACACACTCTAACACTTCAATTAACTCCCTTTTAGTTTTGATTAGAGCCTGCGATGTGGTGTCCAGTTCACATGTGAAAATGATTCCTCGTGCTCCCAAAACCGCGCTCTCACACTCTGAGTCCTGGAACATGTCCGTACCATCAGGGAAGAAGAAGAAACCCTCCACAGATGTGATAATCTGGTGATTCAGTACATTCAGGTGGTCAGCTGACTTCATTTTATTGCCCCATAACGTTACTGAGT
>JAQMYK010000037.1:32715235-32731527 GCA_030014345.1 Clarias buthupogon
TACTAATCATCAACAACAGGTGTGCTCGAAGAACCAACTTAGCCAGATCGTAATTAGCACGATGATCTCATCTTAGACGTGTCACTTCATCTCGGATGTGTCAAGCGACCTACGAAAAACCGACCCCAGGTCCACAAAAACAAAACAACCCGAATCCACCTACTTTAATACAACAGGAGTGCGGATCATTTTTGACTCACCCTTGTAGATTTCTAAAGTGGTTCTTTGTAAAAAAAAAAAAATTTTAATTATAATTTTTATTATTTAATATACAAGTTCTGTAGATTTTTTTTATGCTTTAAGGTGAACAGCAGTGAAATACTGTATACTAACATAATAAGACTAGAACGGTTCGAACAGTAGAACAGAAAAAGCTGATGTGATGTATTTTTTTTTGTTAAAAATGTTATTCTTTGAATATTAAAATTGTATTATTCCATGGATTTGATATTTAATGCAACACTTGTGATGAGCACAGTAAAGTCCCCAGTGTTGATTTACCACTTTGCGAGTGTATCCGAGCCCGACTGGACTCATTATAAACACTGCCGGGTGTTAATCCAACACTCCGTGTCCACACTGGGGGAATCGCCGTGATGCTGCTAACAGTCTGTGATCAAATCTTTATCTTTAAGCATCGCAGAGAGCATCGATTCCTTCCTGCGTGATACAATTAGCTCGAATCTTTCTGCAAATAAATTAATGATGTGTACTTAGACAGGTGTGAGTCTGATGCATGCGTGTATGCGTGTGTGTGTGTGTGTGTGTGCGTGTGTGTTCAGCTCCCTGCCCAGTGAAGTGCTTCTCATCATGAGAGCAGTAATTTGATTAATGGAGTCTTTTCGGAGGTGAAAACGTGTCCGGAGGCTCTAATAGCAGACGCCTACAGAGCGACAGAGCTACAGAGCTCACGACTGTGTTCATGTTTTGATCCTTTCCTCCCACTAATCACGGAGGAACTGGAACATATCGGCCCCCGGAGCCTCTGAGCCTCGAATCAGCTCTTACGCTCACGACAGGCTGTGATTTACAGCGACGCATCGGGTCACTGCACGACTACAGGAGGCGCGGCGGCGGCGGCGGCTAACGCGGGGCTAACTGTCAGTGTCAAACACACACACGACAAATATACTACACAGAGTTTTAATAGACAGAACATTCATATAAAAGAAAAAGAAAAAAAAAAGACTTTATATTTAATAATCTGACTTTTTATTGTGGTTTCAGATCAGAATGATTTCAGCCCTGAGAGTAAAAGTAAAAAAATAATCAAATCCAATCATTTCTCTCTGTTTATCCTTTACAGCGTCGCAGCAGCCTGAAGCCTATCGCAGGGAACTCTGGGTACACACACACACACACACACACACACACACACACACACTACATGCAATTTGGGAACGCCAATAAGCCTAATCTGGACGTCTTTGGACTGTGGGAGGAAACTGGAGAACATGGAGGAAACCCCACACACACGGAGGCGAGAATCGAACCCAAATCCAATCATGTATTACATTATAATTTTTTTCTTTTTTAAATTATTATTATGTCTTTTATTTTTCGGTCAGTTGTTTCGACCCAAAACGTTTTTCTGACTTTCTGAATCCTCAGCACACACCAGGAGTCCCCCCTCAAAACAGGCGGGGGGGGGGGGCGGTTCTGTTTTGAGAGGACGATCTCGCATCAGCTTTGGATTCATGAATTTTTGATGTCTAGGACTTTGTGCAGTGAAAAGTCAATTAAATGTTGTACAGATACAGGATTATTCCCAGTTTCAGAGTGCAGCACGCGAAACAAAGATAAAAAAATTAAAAAAAGATCTACTGTTTTCCTGCTTTTATTATCAATCAACAACAAGAACAAATACAACAGATCATCATGTTTATTTTTCTCCCGAATTTAATTTTTCGTTTTTTAATTGTTTTTTTTTTTCTTTCCATTTCATGTCCAACACATTTGCACTCTTTTTGAGCCCCAAAACCTTTTATTTTTTACATGGAAATCTGCAGCAATAAATAATGGCACCCTCTTCTTTTAGTTGAAGATTTAGAATTTTTCATTATGTTTATATACTGTACATTGGAACATTTCTGTTTTCTTACTTGTTCTCCCAGATAACTTCACCTGGATGAAAATATTCATTTCTGTTTCTAGTCTCCCTTTGTGTTTAAATGTATTAGACTTTATTAAAGACTATTGTGTTTAAGTGTATTGTGTTTAAGTGTATTGTGTTTAAGTGTATTGTGTTTAAGTGTATTGTGTTTAAGTGTATTGTGTTTAAGTGTCCGGTCTACAGCGGTATTATGTCGCACCCTGTGCAGTGAGCACACAGTACTGTCGTGTCTGTACAAAACCAGAGTCAAGTTAAAATGTAGCAATCAGGATGTGATTAAAAGTATAGACCTTCAGACCTGATGTTGCATTAACTGTCCATTCAATTCAATTCAGTTTTATTTATATAATGCCTTTAACTAGGGTCACTGTCACAAAGCAGCGATACAGAATAAATAAATTAAAAAAAACATGGAAATTAATTTGAGAAAAATCTGTACGACTGATAATGATCAGATTGTTCCTGATGAACGAGTCGAGGGTGACGGTGCTGAGGGAGAAACTCCCTGAGAGGAACCGGACTCAACAGGGAACCCGTCCTCATCTGGGTGATAACGGATACTGTAGATATCATTTATAACAAAAAGTTTGGACGTGCCTTCTAATTAAAAGTTTTTTCTCCTTTAGTAATTTATTTTCTTCATTCAAGAACAAAACTGGATTTTTTTCAAAACTGTGAAATAACACATACGACATTATGCTAATTAAATAACAATAACACTAACAGTCAGATGTTATTTTAAGACATGAAGGTCAGCTGTTCTGGATCAGTTCTTACAATAACAGTATTATAATCGAGTGTGTTTGTAAAACCCATCGAGCTCCATGATGATGAAACTGTCCCTCATGAAGACCTTCACAGGAGAACAAGACCAAAACTGAGCTCTGCTGCAGAGGAGACGTTCATTTAGAGTCACCAGCCTCAGAAATCACCAATTAACAACCAGCACCTCAGATTAGAGCCGTTATGAAGCTTTACAGTGCAGAAGTAGCAGATATACATCTCAATATCAACTGTTCAAAGGAGATTATTGTGGATTTTTTAATAAACGCCTTCAGTATCGTTTTACAGTTTAGAAAGAAATAAACATCAGGAACGACCATGGAGTTAGAAGGGGTGTACAAACTTTTGAGTAGTACAATTTTTCTTAAAAGTCCCTTCATTTTCACCGGCTCAAAAGACAGACGACTAATAAACAGTTTGATAGTTTCTTACTTATGATAAGGAGATAGAAACTCCGGCGTTTATTCCAGATGTTGAAGTTGCTCCGCTACACTCAGTCAGGATGTGAAGGACGTACAACAGTGCTGTAGGAGTTTCACTGTCACACACGTCTATAATCAAGAGACGCCTTCAGGAGTGTGAATACAGAGGGTTTAGCTCAGCATGTAACACACTGGGAGCTCAGGAACAGAAAGGGCAGGTTAGAGGGAGCTTTAAAAAAAACTATAAAAGCTGCTTAGACAGAAGAATTTGGAGAAGGAAAGGACGAGCTGGTGATGTAGAGCACCATCAGACACGGCAGACGGAGCGTCACGGCCCGGCGTGGACGTGGAACTGTAAACTCACTGGTGTTTAGTGATGATGTTAGCAGGATGAATCCTGAAGTGCACGGAGCTCCACTTTCTGCTCTGATTCAGTCAAATGCTGGAAAACTGATGCCTCACAGTGCAGATGGATAACGACACAAAACACAACCCGAGAAACTGGAACATTCTTTAAAAAAAACGAGTCACCTGTTTTCACCCGACTGCAACCAAACCAAGCGGCTTTTCATCCACTGAAGACTGAAGTAAAGGCAGAAAGGGGGCAGCTGAAGGGGTCGCGGTAAAGCGAAGGGAAAGCAGCTCAAGGAGTAAATTAATATCATGTGGAATTTGCATGCAAGTATTAATTATGTTGGATCCTCGAGTAGGTCTTTTTGAGCCTGTGGAAATGGAGAGACTGTTGACTAACAGCACAACTAGTGTTAAAGCCCATAAGATAAAGCTGAAGGTCCTCACTTCATGATTCAAAAAAGAAAAATACTAAATTGTGTGGCTGTCCAAATACTTATGACCTTAATGCGTATAGCGAAGGGGTTGGTGGGGGGGGGGGGGGGAGGGGGGTGGTGATGTTATCATGGCTAAATTAATAAGAAATGAAATGATGAAACATCTGCTCGGCGCTCGTTCTGACTGACGCAGGATAGCGTTATAGTACAGTAAAACTCTGACGCACTCGCAGATGAAATCGGACACTAATGCGTATCAGAAGAGACACGTCGGGTTCGTCTGCTCGACGTCTGCAGCGTGTTGA
The DNA here is from genome assembly GCA_030014345.1 of Clarias buthupogon. Taxonomy (NCBI): domain Eukaryota; kingdom Metazoa; phylum Chordata; class Actinopteri; order Siluriformes; family Clariidae; genus Clarias; species Clarias buthupogon. Next base: position 32,719,647 of record JAQMYK010000037.1, read on the forward strand.
TGCTGAGTCTAAAGACAGAGTGGGAAAAAATATATATAAAAGGTTTGTAAGCGAAACAGATGTGAGCAGCGGCGTGAAGCTGTAGTTTATTGACGTAGACTTGGATGGATCCTGTAAATGACAACACGCCGCCTACACACTCGCGTGGAAGATGTGGTGTGACAAATATAGTACAGGGGGCGTTCAAGTCAAAGCGGGACGACAGAACAAGACTCCCTTTATTTCTCTATATAATCTCCTGCTACACTAATGCACTGATCCCAGTGTCTCACTAGAGCTCGGACACCATCAAGGTAGAAAGTGTTCTCAGTCTGAAACGCCGGCCTCCCAGGAACTCCTTTAATCATGATTGATATGCAGACACATTCACGGACATTATATGTGTTTCGGTCATAAGTATTTGAACAGTTACGTATTTTTGTTTGTGAACCATCACAATGGAACTGAAGTGAAGACATCAGGATGTGCTTGAATCATGAAGTGAAGAGAAGAAATCTCAGTTTTGCTGTTTAGGAATTCCAGATGTTTGTTTGATTTTTTTCAAAATTCCCTTTATTTTTTAGATCGTCATTCACAGATGTACGACCTTCTTTAAAACGTTTGTACATTTCGGATGTTTTACTGCGGCTGAGAGTCTCATCACCGTACTGTAATCGAAATCACCTGTAAATGTTAATGGTTTTTACGCCTTCATTCACCAGAAATTTCATCACAAGTCCCTGTTTGACTTGAACGCCCCTTGTACATAACGGTACACTTTATTGAAATACAATATTTAGCTTTAGAAATACAGAGCCAGAAAAAAAAACAGTAGGGCCACATTTAAAAAAAAATATATATATATATATAAATATATATATCAGATATCAGATTTACTGAGTCGTTACAGAAAGAGAAAAAAAATCCATATTTATTTTATTTTTTACATCACCTGCTTGAAATGAGCACGAGATACAGTTCATCCCCACACGTTAGATAAAATGTGAATTTGTTCTCTCATTCAATTATTGTGCAGTTTGTTTATTTCCTGTAGACATTTTTCTAGTTTGTTTTTTCTCATTTTACCAAATTGTGCAGATGATTTACAGAAATGAGTGAACAAATTAGGAAAAAAGATTACAGAGTAGAGCAGTACAGTGGTGTAGTGGTTAGCACGCCACGCCTCCAGGGTCTGGGTTCGATTCCCGCCTCGGGGTCCGTGTGTATGTGTGTGTGTGTGTGTGGAGTTTCCCTGTTCGTAGTGGGTTTCTTCTGGGTTCTCTGGTTTCCTCCCAAAGTCCAAAGACACACAGATTAGACTAATTTGTGTTCCTAAATTGTGCGTGTGTGTGTGTGTGTGTGTGTGTGTGTGTGTGTGTGTGTGTGTGTATGATGGATCTGTACACCACCTTCTGCCCAAAGTTCCCAATGAAAGCCAAACAAAGTGAGTTTACAGATTTTGTACTTTTTTTCTGCATTTTGTGTGAGATTTAGTGAGACGCAGCACCGCGGGATTCTGAGAACGTTATCAGGACGGCAGCAAGAAGAAAATGGAGACGCTTTCAGTTTGGTTCTTAAAGCAGCCGGTGCCGAGAGGAATCATAAATTAATGTTAATTGAGGTTTAATGTCTATTTATTTCATATTTGACTTCATGTTCATGTCTTTTCTAAATGTTTTGGTTGTTTTTATATGTAAAAATATGATTATAGTGTTAGAAATTGGTAAAATTGGTAATATTTCTGGGAGGCTGGAACGGATTATCTGTATTTACATTATTTCCTATGGGAAAGTGCGTTTCACAATACAACATTCCACCTTAAGAACTCGCCTCGGGAACAGATTAAACTCGTATGCTGATGTACCGCTGTATTTCTTTTAAGTTATTTAGAATCTGTAAAACCCCTTAAAATATAAATCCAGCAAACAAACTCTCAGACGGATGTAATGACGGGTGACAAAATAATACCTTCAGTTTCTCACCATAAACCTGTCGGATCATCCGTTTATACCAAACAAGTAGTGAGCTATTTAAGACCATGTGACCTTGCTCTGACCTTGACCCTGTTTGGATTGATTGCGAAATCGATTCAGCCGGTCTGAGTGATTACTTCATATAAACTTCATATAAATCATACGATCGTTCAACCTCACACTCTCAGGAAAGGGCACCATGTCATAATGTATCGCAATCTGTGTGTGTGTGTGTGTGTGTGTGTGTGTGTTATACAGCGACATGGCCCAGCTATAATTCAGCGCTCAGACTGTCAGGTCGTCACGGTTACGCAGGAGCCCCTTCACTCTGTTCTCAGGTTCTGAAGTGAGTTTACATCCTACACGCCCTAACGCTCCCGAGCACCGCGCCGCGACCACACACCGACCACACACCGCGAGGACACACCGCGAGGACACACACTGGATTAGTGCATGTACATGTTCCTCTGCTCTGAGGATTTCAATTTAAAAAAGGAAAGAGGGAGACAGGAAGAAAGAGAGAGACAGACAGAGAGACAGACAGAGAGACAGACAGAGAGAGAGAGACTCTGAGATAAAAGCTTAAGAACTTGTTCAGTGACGAGTGAAAAACAAAATAAGGGAAAAAATACAAAATCCCCTCCACACACACACACACTCACACAAAAACACACACACACTCACACACACAAAAACACACACACACACACAAAAAAACACACACACACATACTCACACAAAAACACACACACACTCAGATACACACACAAAAATCACACTGAGCAGTTACACAAATAATAATACACCCCCCCCCCCCCCGTCTCTCTCTCTGGACATTAGATTCAGTACATTTTGTCTGCACGTTCTGGATGAAACTCGGTTAAACAAGGAAGAAATTTCTGCTCCGAACCTTCAACCCTCAAATCCACACACCTCAAAATCCACAAAAATTATATTAATTAAACATAGATCATAAAGCTTTAATAAAAAGCACTTTACATCTTTCTCTCACACACACACTCACACACACACACATGAGAGTATGAGAGCTCGCATTACTCACCCAGAAGAGCAGGTTGAAGAACACCATGGCGTAGCGCAGGGCCCTCATGCAGCCCTCAGCCATCCTGCAGCGCCGCAGCTCTAGAAGGAAAATGAAGGAGAGGTCCAGATAAAACACCACGTACTTCCTGCCCTGTGCCGTGGCGTAACCCGCTTTGGCCGTCTTCGTCCCCGGGGCCGTTCGGAAGCTGAACCCGAAAGGGGCCCCGCGGCGCTCGCGCTCGCTCCCGAAACAGAACGGAGGCGAGCCGGTCTTACTGTCCAGGGACGGACTGCGCCTGTACGGGGTCTCATCCGTGCTCGAGCGCCGCATCTTCAGATTGGAGGAGGCCGCCGAGGCCCCCGAGGGCCAAACGATCCCCACTTTGCCAAATCAAGAGCTCGGGAAAAAAAAATTGGAATGAATGAGAAATTTGGATCGATTGGCGAGACACTGTAATCGGTCAGCGTGTGGGCGTGTCAGGGCGTGGCATAAAGTTTACATAATGACGAGGAGCCTTCGGGTTTATCTTCGTACAACTGCTCTTTAGAGCTGCTCTGGAAATCCAGCTCCACCTTCAGCTCTGATCTGATATCGAACCGAATACTCTTTATTTCTGCATAGCGGTATCTCCAGAGGATGTTCCCGATCAAACACTCTCTATTTTTATCTCCTCCTCCTCCTCCTCCTCCTTCACTCTCACCTTCACAATCCTTAAAACCTGAACCTCAGCTGAGCTCCAGCATTAATCTGACACCCAGCCTCCACTCTGACACAACGACACCGGCGTGACAGGTGAGACAGACAGCTGGGACAGGTGAGCTGCACCTCTCTCACTTATCCCAAGTACAACCCGAACTTCACCACGCACTCGGAATCCAGATACCAGGACAGAAATCCTACAGTGACGTCCAGAGCTGTAAGAGGAGCCGGAGCCACGTGCGCTGATGAGCTACTCCATCCTCAACCTGGGCTTAACCTCGGCTCTTTATTCCTCCCACTTTCTCTTGTCCTTCTCCTCGTCTCTCTCTCTCTCTCTGCAAAGAGCAAGAAGAAAAAAAGAACAATCCACGCTTGGGATTCTCCTGAAGATCCGTCTCTCCCAGCTGGATAATTAAGCTCACTTACTCACACATCCTTTGCATTTTTTTTTATTTTATTTGATGCGTTCCATGGAACACTGAAAGCTGGATCGTTTTCCTTCCAGCACGCAGGAAAATCACCGCAGCAGTGATGCTCCAGTCCAATCTCACTGCCTCGAGCTCCCTCCTCTCCCTCCTCTCCCTCTCTCTCTCTCTCTCTCTCTCTCAACACCCACTCAGAGACCTGTTCCATGAATACGATTACATTCCCTCCTTCTCTTTTCTCCACGCCCCCTTTCTACCACTGCATCTGTGCCGAGAAAAAAAAAGAAAAAAAGACAAGGGAGGTGTGTCAGAAATCAAGACCACACCCCCCCTCCCCGGGTAGGTCGGCCAATCCGGTGTCCCCCCCCCCCCCACCCCCCCCTCCCGTTCCTGTTCGGCTATAAAAAAGGGAGCCGGAGTTTTGCATCAGTTCTCCTGTCGTCTATCGTTATCGCATGTTGAAAGAAATTTGCTCTCAAGATAAGATTGAAATTAAGATAAGAGATTATTAATATTGGTGTATAAGCGCAGACGGGAGCACACGAGAAATCCAGCCAACATGAAATTAAAAAAAGAAAAGAAAAAAAAAATACAGCCTTTAAATCCTCGAATACTGACTCAGGTTCATCCTGTTGTTCTGTGAATTTTTTTTTTTGTGTGTGTGTCTTACATTCTATGATTTGCAAAAAATAAATAAATAAATAACCAAGAAAAAAACATTTCACTGCATATCATACTGTGCATGACTGTGTATGTGACAAATAAAATTAGAATTTGAGAAATACTCGGCGTGTTGTTATATTCAGAATATATGATAAAATCTAATGACATTTAGCTGAGTGAATACGAGTACGAGGGAAATGTCAAAACTGGAATATTTATCTTTCTGAGTGAATAAATCCAGAGTCTAACACACTGCACACCAACACCACCAGGTCACACCAGGTTCTCCAGCTTTATTGTCACGTTTGAAGTTGTGTAACGTCCGTGAATCTAGTTCCTGTCCTCGTTTATGTTCTATCTGCTATAAACAGACGTCCTCTCGTCAGCGTGTCATGTTCCCGAGTAACAGGAAGCTCCTCCACTCCTCCACCTCCACTCCTCCACCTCCACTCCTCCACCTTCAGCTCCACCACCTTTAACTACACAACCTTCAGGTCCACCACGTTTAGCTCCACACTTTCAGTTCTACCACCTTCAACTCCACCTTCAGCTCCACACCTTCAGCTCAACACCTTTAACTCCACAACCTTCAGGTCCACCACCTTTAGCTCCACACCTTTAACACCACACCTTTAACTTCACCTTCAGCTCAACACCTTTAACTCCACAACCTTCAGGTCCACCACTTTTAGCTCCACACTTCCAGTTCTACCACCTTCAACTCCAACTTCAGCTCCTCCACCTTCAGCTCCACACCTTTAACACCACACCTTTAACTCCACCTTCAACTCCACCTTTAGCCCCACCACCTTCGACTCCACTCCCTTCAGCTCCACACCTTTAACACCACACCTTTAACTCCACCTTCAACTCCACCTTTAGCCCCACCACCTTCGACTCCACTCCCTTCAGCTCCACACCTTTAACTCCACCACTTTCATCTCCACATCTTCAGCATCACCTTCAGCTCTACACTTTCAGCTCCATACCTTTCACATGATCAGCACCATATCTTCAGCTCCATTTTCATCTTCACTCCATCAGTTCCACACCTTCAGCTCTAAACTCCACATCTAAGGTGTCCTCTGTTCTGATATTTAACCAGTTATCCAAATAAATATCTTTGCTACTGTACTGTAGGTTATCTGTCTCACCAAAAACTCCACCACCTTCAGCTCCACCACCTTCACATGATCAGCTCCACACCTTCAGCTCCAGCTCTGAGGTGAGCTCTGTACTGATGATATTCAAATACTCAAGCTTTCTGGACATTTTCTATAACACATGCACTTTCCTCTCTTTAACATCCTTCAGTAAATCCAGAGGCTCCGCCTCCACAATCCCCAAAACCTGAACCTCATTTAAGCCTAAGCTTTAATCCGACACTTAGAAGTCGCCCAAGCCGCCGCTCTGATCCTCTAATACGAGCTGAATAAAAGCGTGGCAGGTGAGACGGGCAGGTGAGACAGACAGGTGAGACAGACAGGTGAGCAGTTAAAATCAGTAAACATGCTTGTTGTATTTTTAAAGATAATACTGTAGTAATTTCTGAATAAATATAATTCAGAATAAATATGTTTGTGATGCCGTGTGTCTCGACAAATTCCACAATGAAAGTGACATCTTTTACAGATTTGTGTTTCACTCCATTAAATCCCAGTTAAACCACAATCTTTTCCCATCAGATCCCAGTAGGACTCGTTTAAACTGTGAACATCATCACTGATCTACAATCAGTCAGACTTAACTACCCAGACCCTTCACACTGTAATATTGACCCATTTAGAAATACACAACATTATTACAAACCATTAAACACCATTATAAAACCATTAGGAACCAGTAATTTAATACTTCCTCCTTAGTTTTTATTATTATTATTATTATTATTATTATTATTATTATTTTCGGAGTTGAGAACTGTGATGATAATACTGAGCTCTTCAAATTTCAGAACCTGTCAGGAATACAAAAACTGTGTGTGTGTGTGTGTGTGTGTGTGTGTGTGTGTGAGAGAGAGAGAGAGAGAGAGAGAGAAACACTGATTTCCCACTAGTGTGCCACAACAGGGACGATCCTCAATACTGGAATTAAATTGCCACATATTGCATTTGCAGTCAGCCATCTGGTATAAAAACGCCGGTATTCAGCCTGCGCGTCGTGTTATTGTACCCCAAATTATTTACATTCTCAGTGTGTAAATTCTGAGATTAATTAAAACACACAGCACGCAGAACATTATTGAACAGTATAGATTACTTCATGCATTCTGTTCAGTGGCTCGAGTCATTTCAGGCGGCTCGGTTAAATGATTCACTTCCATTTTTCCACAACCAGATCAACACACACTCCTACTGTGTGGACAGAAATATTGAAAACAGATCTCACTCATGATCAATCCACTGATTTACTCATTTAAACACAGACTTAATGAACAAGAGCGAAGCAAATGTCAGTCACGACCGAAGTCATTCCCAGAATTCTTTGTTCTGACATGTTGAGCGAGGCAGGAGCGAATCGCTGGTATAATCAAAAAGACTCACTAAATTCACACCCTGATTGAGTTTGAAATCATTCACTGAATTCTTTTTTTTTTTTAAGAACTAAGGCTCTAAACAAGGGAAGAGCAAATCTCAGTCACAACCAGATGATTAACTGATCCAAGCACAGACTCAATGGATGGAAATAAGTGAATCATTTATCGATTAAAAAACAAACAAACAAAAACAGAAGGAAATCTCAATAGTAACTCAAAATATTCAACAATTTAAGCGCAGAATCGGTGATAAAAAAAAAAAAAAAGAATGAATCATTTACCGAATAAGTTTACTGAATTTTGAAAAATTACTCTGAACAAAAGGAAGCGCATCTCCGTCATGACCGAAATGATTCACTGATTCAAACTCACCAAACGTGAGAGGAATGACTCTTTCACTGATTTAAAAACTGAATCATCGATTGAAAGAGGAGCAAATCTGTCATGACCAAAATAATTCGGCTATCGAAAAAGCAAGAGAGTCATTTTTACTCAATGAGAGAGAAGCGAATCACTGTCATGACCAAAATGATTCCCTGATTCAAACCCTGATTCACTGAACAAACATTAAAACCAGTAACAGCTATTTAGCCTCACAGCCGAGGTACAGTACATGGTAACAATATTACTGGACGTATATATGTTCTATTGTCATAAATAATATCTAAATAGATTCACTATGATGTCAGATAAACAATGGTGATAATGTGCTGTTATTAATTTCTGTTTTCTCTGTTGTTATTTATGGCTAAATGACAGATGCAGGTGTAAAAGGTTAAAAATTTATGTACATACAGTAAATAAATCATATGTAGTTAAGACAGCTAAAAACAATAGTTATAAAGTTCATAAGGTGTAACAGGTAAAATAAGACACCACAATATATATTTTTTCTAAAATAATAAATGTTACATTCATTGTGCTTTATGATGAACTGTAAACACTGTCAAACAGGTCACTAGATGGCGCTGATTTCTGGGAGGAACCTAAAACCCCAGAGAGGCCAGGTGCTGCTGATTAAATCCTGAAGCCAAGCTGAACACAAGCTGAAGTTTTGTGCCTCTTTGCTCCTAACTACAGGTGGGTTAATATTCCTCCAAATGAGATGTAAATACCCTGGAGTCAGACATAAGAGTGTTGAGAATCTGTGGTGGTAACATGAACAGCACACAGTTAGTAGTTTTGCTGTAATGTGGTGAGAAAGATGTTCAGCTATGCAATAGTATTCTAGACTAATCGACCTGTTGCCAGTGAATACAGCAGCGTACGGAGCCACAGTGAGGTTAGAACCAGAGGGAATGTTAAAGGGCTAATGTACAGTACATATTGTTTTGCTTTTTGTATATTTATGCGGTTGTCGAATATATGTTCTACGGTAGTCGGCATGTGAAACATATCATTTGACAATTTTGCTAGTTTATTTACTGTTTGAATTGCTTTGTTTACTTTGTTTCATCTGGAGAAAAATGTGTGTGTGATGTAAAACTGGAACTGTTGTTAAACTGAGATGAGTCAAATGTGGAACAAAAATGTTTTTCTCATCATTTTGCTGGTTGAAAAGGAATATTTTGAAGAGCATATTTCAAAGTACATTTTAATGTACAAGACAGATTTAACATTTAAGTTAACCGGGAACTATTTACGTTTTTATACAAAAGAGAGACAACATAAAGTGCACAAATGTGCAAACAAGAGTGACAAAGTGACAACACGACAAACATGACATTACTGATGGTGAAAGTCCCGAGCTGAATGATGATGATGATGATGATGAGGAAGATGCAGAGCCACCTGATATAAAAGACAGTCTGAGGCATCGGGTACTTTGTTTGTATGCATTTATTTTCATCCACCTTGCTGAGAGCAAAAGTGTTTGTACTAGGTGTTTATTTTGTAGTTGGTCATCATAATGGTTACACATATTTTCTTGGTTTGTAATCATTTTATCATGTTTTCAAATACATTTCTGGAGATATCAATGTGTTTTCTTCTTATTGGCTATGATGGAAAGAGTCTAATTTAATTTCCAGTTTCCAAGCTTGTGGTTATCTACTGAACCAACGTTGTGCCAATGTTGCGCCAACCTATCATTGCCCCCACCAATGGGCTAACGCTGGGTCAACGGACAAAATGACGTTGGGCAAACCAACCAACATATAGCAGCGGTGTGCATATAGCAGCGGTGTGCATATAGCAGCGGTGTGCATATAGCAGCGGTGTGCATATAGCAGCGGTGTGCATATAGCAGCGGTGTGCATATAGGAGCGGTGTGCATATAGTAGCGGTGTGCATATAGTAGCGGTGTGCATATAGTAGCGGTGTGCATATAGCAGCGGTGTGCTACCTGGGAAGTTAACCTTAACAAAGCAGCAACAACCCAAGTTGAGGGTTTTAAAACCATTAGTCAGATTTGCTAGCAAGCATCAAGCTAACACTTGCAAGCTACTAAATGTTATAACCAGCACCAAACCTTACAAGAAACATTACTTATTAGCTATTATATAGTGTTTAAAGTTATTAGCCAAGGTCACGTTCAAGCTGATTAATATTTAAAGCTAATAGAAGGTTTAGTAGTGAGGTCTTTAGCATGCTAGTTCACATTAAGATCATTATCATTAAGTTAACATTTAGCTGATTACAATCATTAGCAAAGGAAGGAAGGTTGGCTAACATAAAACATAAACCAAACTATAACATTGTGTACTTATGTACTTTGAACAGTAGATCACTTATAGATATTAATACGCTAGCTCTCCATCCAGGAACCAACTCGGGACTGGGGAGGCCAATAGTTACGACAGTTCTATTTTATTCCCCATTTTTACAGCCGTGGTGGGAGGTCCAGTCAAAATCCACACACAACAGGCAATTTGGGAGAAACCTGAGGAAACCGACCAAGCACGGGGAGAACATGCAAACTCCACACACACACACACACACAGACCACGAACCAGGGCCACAATGCTAACCACTACGCCGCCGTGTCGCTGATAAGCTAGCTAACACGAAGCTAAACGTTCTAGAACATGGTTAAACCCATTAGCCGGAGTGTTTAGCACGCCGTTAGCCCTCACTCTCACAGATTGTGTGATAAATAGGCGTTTTATTTTCCGTCCATCAGCGTTTTCTGACATCAGGCTGTTTAGCGAGACGGGGTGTTTATCTAGCACTTGTGATGAAGCGATGCTGTGCTTGTGTGAGGATGATGAGCCACTTCAAAGCGCTTCGTGCAAAAAAATAAATCATTTCAAAACGCTGGTTGTGAATGTTAACGCAGACGGAGGGAAAGCGATCTAAACTCCACCGGAGAGGACATTTTTCAAAGCCCATGAAATTGCTGGACGAAGCTAAAACGACGCTCATTATTTTTTTTAAGTGCTCTGAGACGTTTTATGAAATAAAAAATCTGCTGCCTTTAGCTTTTTTTAAATGAATATTAATTAGAGTCGCTGTGCTCGGTAAGAAAAAAACAAAACGAAATGCTTTTATATCAGTGAGAGCTTATCATCACTGCGGCCATGTGTGTGTGTGTGTGTGTGTATGTTTGGACTTCAACACACCTGATTTAGCTCGTTGACAGACTGATGATGAGCCAATATGATCGGGCTGGTGTGTTAAAGCTGAGACGAAGCAGCTGTGCGGTGTGTGAGGTATAAAAATACATTTTTGCATCTTCTCATTCCTGTGTGTGTGTGTGTGTGTGTGTGTGTGTGTGTGTGTGTGTTCACTGTGTCATAGTTAAAATCCAGAGTTTCTTTCTTTTGTAAATATCAGTTTATTTAAAATTCATTAACAGTTTCCGTGGCGTTACGTGAATGCTGAACATGAGCCTCCGGCATTATCTGGACACAGAGTTTACAGTGCATTGTGGGTAAGGATCGCTGAGCGTCCTACTGTACACAGAGAGGTGACAGAAAGTGTGACGACGCGGCTCGGTGATGGAGCATTAATGAATTATCCAGACGCTGTAAGTCTCTCTGTGCTATAAACATGATTTGTACATCAACTGATCTGCAGCTTCAGAAGCCAAAATGGCTGAACTCAGTTTGGGAAAGGATGAGAAAAATAATTTATAGAAAACGACTGTGGGTGATTTAAACTGGCCTAGTTACAGGGAAGGATGGAGAGAGAGAGAGAGAATGTGATAGAGGCAGAAAGACAGAGAAAAGACAAACAGAGCCATAAAGAAGGAGAGACAGAGAGAGAAAGAGACGTGCAGAGAGAAAAATAAGATAAGAGAGAGAAATAGAGAGATGGAGAGAAAAAGGCACTCGGGAATGAGAGAGAGAGAGACAGAGAGAGAGACAGATAGAGAGACAGATGGATCACAATTGATCCAGACTCCCTCTGCCCTCCGGACCTGTCTGACCCGTCCTGGTGCCGCGCTTCTGGTTGGAGATTTCGTCACATGGACACATGGATGCCCCGTGTGTCTCTTTGGGATGCGTGTCTCTCTGGTGTCTGGGGACGGTTTCACTCTACCATGAAGACGGTTTTGGCCTCGACTGATGTTGACAGCTGTTTCTCTGAGGACTTGACTTGGCTGCAGTTGCTCGATAGT
>JAQMYK010000037.1:32742118-32753272 GCA_030014345.1 Clarias buthupogon
ATATTAATTAGAAAAGATAAAGTGAATATTTTTCCTGGGATTAGTTCATATTTTCACTTTGACCGTCACCGGCGTGTACTAACACCAGTCTATTGTATTAGTAAACCCCCCCTGATGCTCCGGATGGTGAGTGTGATCGCTGCTCGTCCTGTGAGCTCCGTATTTGCTTCCTGATTAGATCCAGTCTAGACAAGCTTTAGAGGAACCTAATTAGAGCTCCTCCTATTCATCTCTGCATCTGTATTCATTTAGAACATAATCATTCCTGCTAATGTATTCGTATTCAGTTATCAAAAGATTAACAATTAAACGAAGCACTCAGACGTGAGCTTTGTGTGACTGTAATGGTGTAGATCTTCAGATGCTTCATTCTGTGTTCTACTAAACTTCTCTGTCTATTTCACCAGTAACTTTCCGAACGAGGTTCCATCATCCCTGAGGGTGTGGAATATCAGACCTCACTGCTCGGGGTGTGTGTGTGTGTGTGTGTGTGTGTGTGTGTGTGTGTGTGTGTTAGAGAGTTGGACTGCACATTTGTCTGTGATGGTCTGCTGTTCTGGTTAATTGCCATCGAAATCCCCTTTCCTTTGTCTGAAGCCGTATTAGATGAGATTAGGGCGCGGCGGTGAGCCCGGGGAGACGGGCTGCGGGATTCAGGATATAATCCCTCTCTCATCAACACAGCAATAACACGGCGTTCTTTCAGGAACACTCAGCAAACGGAGGAGAAAAATACAATCTCTCTTGAACATGGGATTTCTGACAGTGTAATAACAAGGTGCAGAGTAAAGCCTGAACGTGACGTACACACACACAGAGATGTTTCATATTTCAATTACTGACATGAAAGAAAAACATCAAATACCTTAATGAACTGTCACGCTGAGGGAAATACTGAAAATTAAGATATTTACACAAAAAAAGGACAGGAGGTCATTAACCTCGTACTAGAGAACATCTAAATCCACATTCTCATCTGGTGCTGCTAATATCCTGAACGGCAGCTCCGTTAATTCTTTTCCACCTGTTCTTCCTTTTTCTACCCATCCTGAGACACCGGGAGATTGTTCCAGCTCCAGTAGACAGAGGCCAACCCTGCGAAGTTCCTGAGGCATCCAGAGAAGGACCAGCTCCAGCTGGATTCTCCTTCATGATGGTCTGGATCCACACACGCTTCTCCTGAGCTCCCAGTGATCCGGACCCCCATCTGCTGACTCATCCTGGTGCTGATGGTGTCTCATCAGCCTCCCTCTGGAGATCTGTGCTGAATCCTGCCCATCTGCCTCGGCCGACACACAGACCACCGGCCTCTTGCTGAAAAAAGTCTGGAGACGTTCACACCAGATCATGAGGTCTTTTCTTCTTTTGCGAGAATCTTCTGCTGCTTGTTTTTTTTTTTTTCCCTCCCGGCTCATGTCCTGCCAGACTCGTCCAGTAAAACTGGCACTGCAGTAACAGACCATCTGGCAGGACACGATGCCATCCTACAGGGTCAGGATGTCCAGGGGAAGCGGACTGACTCTAACAGCGTCATGGTTCTCCTGGGACGACTCCATGTTTGCTTTCTTGCTGCATCATTGTGAAGAATTCTGTGGTGTAACAGGGTTCAGGCCGAAGTAATCCCAGGTAGAAGGGTGTGTGTGTGTGTGTGTGTGTGTGTGTGTGTTTTTGCTTTGTTTTTGCTTTGTTTTTGTTTTTTTAGGAAGGAAGGCAAACAACTCAAGCCTCGTGAAGAACAGCGGCTCAGGAAAGTCGTACGAACTGAAACTTCTCAAGGAAGAGACGTGAAGACGTGGAAGGGCTGAGAGCCAAAACTAATCAAATGGAAATCAGAGAAAAGCTGTGACACATTAGGGAGAAGACCTGAGATTAGACGGAGGAGGAGACATGACAGGAATCAGAACAAACACACACACACACACACACCAGAATATGAAAGTCTCCTGCCTGAAGCATGAGCTGTGAGCCATGTGGTGCTCGGCATGTAGGGAAAAACCGTGACATGGTTGATGATAAACAGTACGCATAATGATTGTCATCATATAAAAAGCCCACAGGTCTCCTTTATTCTTTCTGATGGGTCCGAGTTTTTCCACCGCTAGGGGCAAATCAGGAGGTCAGCGGTTCACGTCCCAGCTCTACTAAAGTAGGGACTGTTGGGCCCTTGAGCAAGGCTCTTAACCAAGTCCAGGGGCCCCGTACAGAACCACGGTCTGATCCAAGCACCCACGCTGGGCTACATGAGGAAAGAACGCCACTGTTTTTATTATTATTATTATTACTATTATTATTATTGCAGGGTTGTAAAGGTAGTTTCTCTACACAGTGATGGTTTGAGAACTAACGGCTGGTTCACACTAGATTTTGCACAAAATCGCTCGTGTTGCTCAGAGAACACTAAACCGTGTCGTATCGTATCTTATACAACGACGTCATCAAACATCGAGTATCATCTCCTGTCGTGCTGGAACGGAACCTAACAAGTCTAAAGTTTTACCCTAAGGACTTCCAGGTTGCTATGGCAACCTTCCAGACAAGCATGTTCTGCTCAGACCTGCCCTCTAGTGGACATCGCTTTTAATCCTCCGCAACGAGTGAAACCTCCCCCTTAACCGCACTGTGTTACTGCAGTCGTGTCCCCCGGTTGAAGGAGAGTCTGTGCAGAGAGACGAGGTGGAGAAAGGAAGAGAGCGAAAGATAGATAGAAGAGCTGTAACATCCATCACACACTAATCCCCGTTTCAGATTGAACTGAGATATCACTATCTGCCGGATTACATTAACACTGACATTTAACACTCAGCTGGCTTTAAGTGTGTGTGTGTGTGTGTGTGTGTGTGTGTGTGTGTGTGTCCATAATGGCGCCCATTCATCAAGATTCTTACAGAAAGTTCCAGCAGTCAATAAAATCTGATGTGTTTATGACGGCATGGTAACGAATTATAAACTCCAAAAACAAGCTGATCTGCGGCTCGAACTATTTTTCTGCTTCTTGGCCATTTTTATAAATAGGGCCTCGGCAGAACACTGAATACACCCATTTATCAGAGTTTGAGCCGATGCATGTTTAATAAACGGGAAGGAAAATAACATCAGATACACAAATAATGGATGGTGCATAATTTCTGCGGAAGGACTAAAGCTAGATGCGTACACACACACACACACACACACACACACACACACACACACAGTGCAAAGAGAAGCAGAATTATTTATCTGTCACCTGAAAAATGTTGCGACTCACCGTTACAGCGTCCCGTGTAGGAGGGGAAAAGTTTTAAACTTTTTGCTTAACACTTTTTCACCAATAATAAACCTTATAATAATAAATCTCTTTATGCTACTCGATTGTCAAGTAGAAGTTGCTAGAATTTAAAACACACAGAATATACAGTACAGAAAACATCACACAATGTGCGTGTCTACGCGGTTATCTAATCATGCAGCTAATCACGTCACAGCATGGAATCCTGCAGAAGCAGGTCGAGAGCTGCAGTTAACGTTCACATCAAACATCAGAATAAAGAACAACTCTGATCTCTGAGGCGACGTGTCGGTGTCGGATTTGCTGCTTCGAGTCTTTCCTTCGATCTCTGGCTGGGATTCAGTCGTGTCTGGAGTTTACACTCAGCCGTGCAAAAGACAATAATACACGGAGTGAGCGACAGTTCTGAGGGTGAAAACACCTGATGATCAGAGACGACCACGCAGAAGGTCCAGGAGGAAGGATGTAGTAACTCTCACAATCACTCTTTACAACCGTGATGAGCAGAAAAGCATCTCAGTGTGAGCAAAACATCAAAGCTTGTGGAGTGACTGAGCCACAACAGCAGGAGACGTCTGGACACTTAAGCCATAATGAGCACAAACCGGCTCAAACCGGCGTAAATGAAGCTCAGACCATCTGGCAACAATACCACATGAGATCAAACACCCCGAGATCAGACTTCTCCCCCCAATTCCTCATGTTTAACAGGAAGGGAAATAAGTAAATTCACATCATTACTGTACTTAAGTAAATATTTTATCTATCTGTGCTTTACTTTGAGGAGTTTTATGAGGAAAAATAACTCTTTTTATTTTTACTCCACTACATCCTACAGAAAAGAACCAAGTACTTTTACACCTCGCCATGTGTTTGCGTTACTCAACCACAGTGGTGTGTAGTATATGAAGCAGGAATTCCCCGACCTGCTGACCATTACAGTCCATAATAGTGTTTTCTTTATTAATAACGTCAAAGGTGTTTAAAATCAGATTGAGGTGTCGGACAAAAACAAGTCGAGAGAGAGGGAGGGGTTTTTATTTTGACTTTTGACAGTCTTTTATTTCAACTAATTATCCCACTTGGGTAAATAAATAATTGAGTAAAAAACTAAATAAATATACACACAAATATTTATAAAAAAAACTGTATTGGGTACAAATAAATAAATGCATGGATAAAAGCAGGGTAAACACTTACTGTAAACATGCACGAGTTAAAACATTGATTAAATCTCTTTAAAACCACGGTCATTCAGTCTCTGGTGCAAAAACAGTTCATCATCTAAACACACACACACACACACACACACACAGATTCCCCACGGCACCAGGTCAGTTTGCACTTTTCAAGGCCTTTCATGCTTTAATAAAAGTTAAAATCAACAAGGATCCTTGAGTTTCCGAGTCTCTGAGAGGTTGCTGTTGCATTGTGTTGTGCATTTTATTCTGTCTGCTGATGTTTTTGGCCATTTTAGCCTGATAAAGCTGACCAGCTGACACTTTGATCTTTCTTTTCTAATATATTTAAAACAAAGGTTAAAAATTGTGGGGTAAAAGAGAGAGAGAGAGAGAGAGAGAGAGAGAGAGAGAGTTTTTTTAGGAAATAAAATAAAAAAGCTACTGTGAGCTAACACAAGTAAATTAGACGGTGAGTACTTTTTAAACTTTTACTCATGAACTCAATGTTAAGGGAGAACTTGACCTACTGTATCTCTACTTTAATACTCCAGTACAGGGTTTACTTTGCTCTTTGTAACTGAATGATGCCATGAGCAGGTGTTCAGGCGTTCCTATTAAAATGGACAGACAGTAAGGATTTGGATGTTGCAGCAGCTTTAATGATTATTGTCTGCAGTGAAAGTGTGGCTCAGTCACTGCTACAGTGTTGGAGACGGTTAATTAATTGTCCTAATAGAAACATTGATCAGTTCCTCAGATTAAAGCGTTCGGCTCCAAGTCCGGTTCACTGAACACTAGAAATGTCAACGACACGGACGACTGAAACAGTGATAAAAAGAAAATATATAATGAGTTATCTTCATTAGAGAGAGAGAGAGAGAGAGAGAGAGAGAGGAGCTTCAGAGAAATCTGGAAATGGAAGAAAAATCTGAATCTCTGCTGTGAAACTTTAATTAACTGCTTAGAGAGCGCAACAACATGGAAAAATACAGAAGAAAATAACATTGGAAATGTGTTTACTCAGAGAGAGAGAGAGAGAGAGAGAGAAAATGGAGTTGTTATTTTGAGAAAATGGAGCAGAAGAAACCCGGAAAACGAGATCAGTCTCAGTCGGAGAATTTATTCGGAGGGAAAATGAAATAAAAGTGGAATGAAATCGTGTCTCAGTCTACGGTTTAGCTAGTTAGGAAACTGAGAGCATTGGATCGTTTGTTGTGGAACGACACGTTCACCAAAAAACAAGGCGAATACAGGCACAATTATTGGCACCCTCATTTAGTGTTCCACAGAATAGAATCTGTGTACACGCTGCCCGCCAAAAAATTATTAAACATAAATAAACTCACCACCTGGATTTAACACTGGATAATTACTGCTTTCATTAATATGATTTTGCTGCAACAGGTTATTTAACCTTAACTCCTTTACTTTGCTAGGGAGCATAAAGAATGCACCGTGGAGCCACGGGAAAAGGTCATGTGGTCTGATGAGTTCAGATTGACATCTGGCTAAGAAGAGAGAAGGACGAAGCATCAGGCCTAATGCCTGCCACACAAGCATGTTGGAGCAGTGTTTTCAGCAGCCGTGTTCCTCAAGGTTCTGTAATAGGCCCCCTTATGTTCCTAATCTGAATGCTCATTATTTGTCACATTCTTAGGAAATTCAGTATACATTTTCATTGTTACACAGATGATACACAGCTTTACAGTATATGTCCACACTCTGTCTCTGCCCTTCCACCCTTCTGTCTCACCAACCGCCTGCATGAAATAACTTGGTTTTGGTCCATCTCTCTAAAAAATAAATAGCAATAAGGCAGACGTTCTCCTTATATGAATCTTGAAAATCGACTCTTTTCAAGAATAAACGTTTCTCACTTTCTATCACTGGTTTTCTCACCCCAGGGTAAAACTTGGGGCTCATCCCTGACAGCACCCTGGTCTTTTGAATCTCTTATTAACAGCATCTCCAGGTCATCTTTCTCCCATCTTTGGGGCATTACCCATCTCCGCCCTCGTTTACCCCATAAACTATGACTGTTCTCATTCGAGCACTGATTACTGTAATTCTTCTCTCTCTCCACACTCCTCCATGTGCCCGAATGTATCCAGAATTCTGCTGCTCGTGTCATAACCAAGATTCCATGCACCATCTCCCCCTCCCTTCAACCGCTCCACTGCTCACTATCTAATACCACACAGGGTTTAAAATTCTCCTCCTCACTTTTAAAGCTCTCCATAACCTTCCTTCACCTTAACTCTCACAGCTCATACAGTTCTACTCCCCTATTCTTGCTCTTCGCTCCTCCACATTAAGGCTCCTTTTTACACCCCTGCTCGATTGACCTCCATGGTCTCTAGAGCCTTCAGCCGCTTCACACCGTTCCCTGTCTCTGCCAGAATTCATTCATAAAGCTGACTCTCTAACCACATTTAAATCACGTCGTAATATTTAGAAACACTTATCTCACCATCACATTCTGCGCTCAAATCGTACACTGATGTTATTGTTATCGGTGACCTTGAGTGGCTGGAAAGGCTCCAATGAATACAATTATTATTATTATTATTATTATTATACACAAGTCGAAGTGGACTTTTTGATTGTACAGAGTAACAGAACACGGTTCTGAGAGTAAAAACTCCCTTTATTCCTTTATGTCTCTATATAATCTCCTGATACACTAATGCACTCATCCCAGTGTTTCACTGGTGCTTGGACACAATTAAGGTAAGTTTTCTCAGTACGTCTGAAACACCAGCCTCCCAGGAACTCCTTCAATTGACGTGGCAATAACTCCCAGCCGGGTTCCTGTAATGTGCAGGTGGTGCACATTTACTTAGTACGTCCTAATTAACATCAGCACTTCAACAACTGTATGTTTCACTTTGTTAAACATTTCCTGTAGAAACAATAAAGAGGACTACTATCCGAGTCCACACACACTCTAACCAATCATATCCGAGCATTCAACTGCACAAAATACTAAAATGTATGGAATAAATCAAAGTATTTTACAGAATACTGCAGTGTATAAAGTCTTAAGATATTCAGCGTGTAGTGTGTAGAATACAGAAGTGTCAGTGGTCGGGTTTCACTAGTTATTTATTGTTTTGGTACCATTTAATCATTTTCACAAAAAGGTGACTTTGGTGAACTTGTGTATCTTTTAGATAAACACATAAATCCTGACTGGATGCTGATCTGACGTTTGTCCCTCAGTCGGGGTTTGAGGCGATAATCAGAGACGCCCCGTGACTCCACGATAAAGCTGCAGGAAGAGCACACGCGCGGCTGAAATAAAGGTTCCACATGTTGGAAGAGAATCTGCTGACACGTCCATCTCCTCGTCCTCCATTAGCCATTAAAGCCGACAGCATGACGCCGAATGGTGTCAAAACACACCCGAGTGTGTGATGATAAAAAATATCTCTGAAATGAAATCTCTCATTACTAAGCTTAAAAAACAAATATATTTTTATCTCATTATACATTCGAGCAGTTGAGGGTTAAGGGCCTCGCTCATCGCTATTAATACATATATATATATCTTAAAATATCTCAGTAGCACAAGTAGTAGATGGAGCCAGTGACAGGATTAACGTGTTACTTTTCAACATACAGTAGTACTGCAGTAATAGTAATCTAGTTACTAAAAAGTAGATACTAGATACTAGATACTGTGCATCACGTATCTCTGCATGCTGCCGCTCGACATACAGATTGTTGAAATCTGTTTCATTCTGCATTCTGTTTGATCGAAATCACTCTGTCACAGACACGAAACAATCCTTTTATCATTTATTCATTCATTTTACAAATAATAATAGTAATAATGGTAATAATAATACAAAAATTTGAAAAACACTTGTGTTAGTTCAATTTCCAAAACCAAAAAGGAAAAACTAAAAAAAGGATATCAGCTCATTTCCTGAATTTCTGATTTTGAGTTTCGTATCGAAAATTTCACGGAAAAAAAGTATAATAAACACTCACTTTCTATTTTTATTTATTTTTCATTAGAGCCACATGTGGAGTGACCCAGAAGTTTTTAATAGTTTCTTCAAATGTTGCGCTACATCATGTTTTTATTTATTTATTCATTTATTTATGTTAATTATTAGTTTAGCCATATAAGGATTTTCATACCGTTAAAGGAAGCAGAACATGTCAGTTGCCACACTGCAACATGCACGAGAGCAGGATTAATCAGATGCACGGCGAGTTTTACGGCTGTGGCTTTTACACATTTTGGGTTCAGAGCATCCGGGAACATCAACATGGCAACTGACAAACTATACTATACTAACAGTAACCAGCAGTAATGTGTTAGTTTAGATAGTAACATGTAATAGTAAAACTGTATATTACTGTAACTTGTTATATTTATTAGTATCTATAACAACACTGGAAGCAGCACAGATCAGACGTAGACGTAACGACTGTAATAGTGATACAGTAGTAGGAGTAGGAACATTAGTTGTACTGTAGTAGCAGTAATTAGAGTATTAGTGGCAGCAGTAGTAGAAATAATTGTTCTTATTGATAGTGTGCTGCGTAACTCTGTAGTCTAGAAGTAATGAAGTTAGAACCTGAAACCTCCAAAAGGAAAACAGAAAGAAAGGAATGAAGAAGTCTAACTGAATGCTGCACAGTCGTGTCCTGAATTACAACAACACGTCCAACTCATTTTCTTCTTTATTCCGAGTCTGTGCAATTACCTCGTTACAAAAACCTGTGATTAAGATAATGGCCTCGGTGGAGCAGCGCACCTGCTGATCTATCAAGAGCCCATCTGAGACGTTACATCATTATACCGGGGAATGTTTTTCCATTTGGAATCTTCTGCTCCATAAATCATCAGAGCAGAGGAAAACCACCGGAATATCAGACTGACTCCACCCAAGTGGAGAGAGCAGATGATGATCAGAAGTCTGATGGTGGTGAGAGACGCTCCAGGACAGCGGTGGAGGTTTGACCAGGAAGCAGGAAACAGATTGTTCTTCCTGTCAGCAGACTGCGACGTGTCCTCCTCGCATCAACAGCTCTCGATTTGATCCTTTAGACTGTTATATTATGTCCCTCCAGACGCACCTTCAGATGAGAGTTTAGACAACGTGATGCCAAAAGCTGCCTGATTTAATTAATGCGCTCAGTGATGCAGTGCAGCTCAGACTTACACTTACACGTCCGAGAGCTTTATTAACCACAACAACAACAAAAAAGGATGTGTTATACAGTACATGCATCAATCTTACAGCTTTATGGATATTAATGCACTCATTGTTGTTGTTGTTGTTGTTATTATTATTATTGAATTATTTAAATTATTTACTACACACATTCCTGTGCATGTAAAAATATCTTCATAAAATCTCATCGCATAACAGCACTACGACCCTCGGTGGTGCTTTCCCTCTCTAAGCAAATTTAATTTTAATTGTTGGGGAAATAAAACACCAATTTATTCTGTAAAAAAAATATAAATAAAAAAATATATAAAAATAAAATAAAAGAATGAAAGAGCTCCATTTCCTATGTTGTTAAACTTTAATTCATCAGGCATAAACGTGACAAAGTGATAAAAGTCTGTCGCCTGGGGCGCCCCCCCCCCCCCCCCACTAGTCTCTCGAACCCGCAGGTGACACCAGTTAGTTATAAAATAAGCTCTAATGATTCACCATCAGAGACGGAGGCAACTAACGGAGTGTAAAATTAGATTAAACAGAGTCGACGGGGGAAACGTCTGCATCTACTTTAATATAACGTGTCATCTGTAATAAACACCACACACACACACACACACACACATGTGATCCGTCATTATGAGAGGGAGAAAGAAGAGATGTGTGTAGTTAAGGAGTTAAACAGTGTGTGTGTGTGTGTGTGTGTGTGTGTGTGTGTGTGTGTGTGTGTGTGTGTGTGTGTGTGTGTGTGTAAAATAATGCGTGATGGAGTTAATGTGAGCTGATTAGTTTCCAAGTGTTTAAATGCTTTATTCTTCTAATACTCCAGCTTTTTGTCAATTATATTTTTATTAAATAAAAAAATAATATTCCATACTTTTAGTTTCAGTTTAAAGTTCTCTTTATAAATATCCAGATGTTTCCTGTATTCGGGGTCGTGGAGGGCCTGGAGCCTCTCCCAAGAGGAACGAAGCGGGGTACACCCTGGACACAGACTTTCACACACTTTGGAAACGCCAATGAGTCTAATCTGCATGTCTTTGGACTGTGGGAGGAAACCGGAGTACCCGGAGGAAACCCACCAAGAACAGGGAGAATATGCAAACTCCATACACACACACACATACACACACACACACAGAGACACCGAGGCAGGAATCGAACCCTGGACCCTGTAAGTCCCCCCCAACACACAAAGCTTGTAAAACCACAAAGCAGTGTAAACTCCTCTGTCCTGAAGATACCAGAAAATGTATCCACCACGCTCCTTAAGATCACAAAACTCTGGATTTCTGGTAGTTCCCAGAATATAAAAATCTACAAAAGGGGGTAGCGGGTTCTCATATTTAGCTCCTAAGCTTTGGAATATCCTTCCAGACAGTGTTCGAGGCTCAGACACAGTCTACCAGTTTCAAAGTAGACATAAGACACATCTCTTTAACCTGGCATACACATAATTCATTCCATAACCTCGTACTCCAGTACATCTAAATGCACACTCCTATCTGGTGCTGCTAAT
>JAQMYK010000037.1:32761776-32764276 GCA_030014345.1 Clarias buthupogon
ACCAGGACGACTGATCCGTGTAAAGGAAAGAATGAATGAGGCCGTGTATCGTGAGATTTTGAGTGAAAACCTCCTTCCATCAGCAAGGGCATGGAAGATGAAACGTGTCTGGGTCTTTCAGCATGACGATGATCCCAAACACACCACCCGGGCAACGAAGGATTGGCTTCGTAAGAAGCATTTCCAGGTCCTGGAGTGGCCGAGCCAGTCTCCAGATCTCAACCCCATAGGAAATCTATGGAGGGAGTTGAAAGTCCGTGTTGTCCAGCGACAGCCCCAAAACATCACTGCTCCAGAGGAGATCTGCATGGAGGAACGACCCAAATACCAGCAACAGTGTGTGAAAACCCAGTGAAGACTTACAGAAAAAATCTGACCTCCGTCAGTGCCAACAAAGGGGATATAAGATGAAATTTTGTTATTGACCAAATACTTATTTTCCACCATAATTTGCAAATAAATTCTTTAAATTCAGACACCACAGCGCCCCCCAGAGGCTCTGCAGAACCTCCCTGGGGCACAGGGGGAACCCATAACCTAGCTGGTTTTAATGTTATGGCTGATATGTGTGTATCTGCATATGATGATGATTTTATGATTTTTTTTATGTGGATAATCTTTTTCTTACACCTTACAGAAAAAACTCAGAATTCAGTTATTAAGTACTTGGTTTATTTCACTGGTTTGTTTGAAGAACTTTTTAGCCGTCGGGTCCTTTAATTCATCCTAATAAATACTCTCTCTCTCTCTCTCTCTCTCCTGTCTCTCTCTCTCTTTAACTTTATGTTTTTCTCTTTATGTCTCTTATTAATCCTCTCTCCCTCTCTCTTTCTCTCCACACCCAAAAATGTATTTTCTTTACCCACACGACTACACAGGGTTTATTTTCTTGGTTTCCTAACAGCGGACTGAACCACACTTACAGCCACCAGCTCGGGGTGTAACTACATAAACAACGCTTCAGCAACGTTTGTAAAACGCGTGGTAGAGGAACAGTTTCTTCACACAATGTGCCTTTTTACATTAAACTGCACTCCACCTAAAGAGCACTCACAAGAGTTCTTCAGTCTCTCGGAGCTCAGACGCTTGAAGGTCCAGAAACACACAACAAAGAGTCTCCTTATAGGAGGGGAAGCGCTTTACACAACATAGAACCTGTTTATAAAGAACATAGAACCTGTTTATAAAGCACCGTTTCACACGGAAAGAGACAAAGAGACAAAGAGACGAAGAGACAGAGAGACAGATCCACATTGCTCTCTGAACAATTATTAGTAGAGGATTCGTTATAGTATGTTTACTATACAGTAGTTATAAATGTGTTTATATACTGAACATATATATATATATAACTATCACACATTTAGTTAGGCGGAACCGGATCCTACACACTCCTGTGTTACTCAGAGTTCTGGTGTGTGGTTCTGTTACTGTGGGCTCTAAATATACACACACACACACACACACACACACACACACACAGTTACTCACAGCACTGAAGACACTGCTTTAGGGTTAAAACATTTTGCTATTTATGACTGAATCAACCAAAGTGAGGCTTAAACTGAGTTCTGGAGGTTTATAGAAAGATTAATGTTTTGTGTTTATAAGAAAATAAGTGTTCGAATATAGGAAACCAAATATTCAAAGATAGACAGATAGACAGACAGACAAACAGACAATTGCACAGACAGATACATAAACAGAGAGACAGACAGACGGAAAAGAAAGATAGACACAGACAGAAACAAACAAGCACACAGATAGAGAGACAGATAGACAGAAAGGTAAACAAGAAGGACAGATAGAGAAACAGACAGACAGACAGAGACAAATAGATAAACAGATAAACACAGACAGATAGATAAATAGATAGAGACAGACAGACAGACAGACAGACAGACAATGACATCATAGGTTTTATATAAATCTTTAGGTCGTAAGACCTCATGAGCTCTCACTCTTTCTGTCGAACAGCTCACGCACAAAGTCGTAATGTTTTCAGTCGTAATAAAATGCAGAATGTAATGTTTAATAAGGTGAAGCAGTTTTAGATAAATCACAAGAGGAATCACGTTCCGTCTGAAACCTCCATCACTCCCGCCTCGAAATAACTGGGGGAATAAAAGCACGTTTCAGACCTCATAAAACACACACACACACACACACACACACACAGGAGCGCGGTGTGTGTGGCGTTCCTAAAGTTAGGGCTCATTGTGTTGCTCCCACAGCAGGGTGGGACTGAAACCAGCGCAAAATAACAGAGGCCTGAAATCCCTCTGTTTATAATCACATTTATTTTAGTCTTCAGTCCAAATGTGATCAGAGTCCCGAGAGGAGGGACGTGATTGTTAAAGTCACCGTTTAAATAGACACTAGCTGTCCACTTTATTAGGAACACCCAGTCATTCATAACCGTCCTGTGTGTGTGTGTGTGTGTGTGTGTGTGTGTGTGTGTGTGTGTGTGTGTGTGTGTGTTGGTGCCGGATGGGCTGGT
>JAQMYK010000037.1:32769276-32774625 GCA_030014345.1 Clarias buthupogon
AAAACTTCTTTCTGTTTAAAAAATTTCTGTTTTAACTGCGTTATTTTTACTTGTTATGGAACTATACTCTGCTGTGATGCAAGTCTATAGCCACGTGTGACGTCACCGAGGTTTGATGTTCATTCATTCAGGTCGAATTTTTTATTTATATATTTTTTGCCCCCTGCTGATTTCTGCTCTATAAAGTACATTTTTATGTAAATAAAAAGGAAGTGTTTCCTGCGGATCCGGTTCCTCTCAAGTTTTCTTTCTGTTGCCATCTCAGGGAGTTTTTCCCCTCATCAGGCTCATCAGGGACACACTGATTATTTTGATCCGTACACATGTTCTCACACATTTCATACTCATTTCCAGAATATTCTTTTGATTCTGTAAAGCTGATTTGCAACAATGACAATTGTTAAAGCGCTATATAAGTAAGAATCAATTTTTTCGTTTATAGGTACAAGTATATGGTTTATTGCAAATTATATTTTAAGTTTTCTTTAAAATAATTTTTAGGCACTTCTGAAATCCTAAACAGATCTTAAATACTCAATCATTGTTTAACGTTTATTTCTTCTTTATTCTATTTTAATTTCATAAGTTATGAGTTATATTGTATTGTACTGTATTGCAAGTCTTTGGCCATGTGTGATGTCACAGGATTGTCGTTCATTCATTCAGCTTCAATCTGAAATCAGGTGTTTCTAACTAATGTAGTTTTTAATGTTCTGAGTGTAGATTATCAGAGAAGTACTTTATGCTCAAGATGGATTTTATCTTGTAACAGATTATATCATGCTTTGATGTTTGTGTCTTACCTTTGCTCCAAACAAACTTGATGTGAAAAATGTGAAAAGGCAAGGAACCAAAATATAAGTCTGGGAATTGTAGAAGCTTTGAGGTGTAAATCGGTACACAGGACTGATATGAGGAATTGTGTCGACAGTGTGGATTTGCCGTGTCATGCATAATTTGTGCAGAATTGTGAAATTTTTAGTTCGAGTCTCATTTCAGCTCTATTTGAATTGGATTAGTTCATCAGCAAGACGTCTGTAATAGGGTCTCCTCAGTGATAACACTCTTACATACAGACAAAATAAGTGTCTTCAGGTTGTGTTTTCTATCAACACAAGCGTTGTTCTCACATGTTCACACTTCTTTCACAGCGTGACAATGAAAGAGGCGCTGGAATAAAGTTTTTAGTTCCCATTTCTGTTTAAACACAATTCCTAATCACAAAGTTCCACAGATGGATGCATGTTAAGGTCCAACACCTTGTTAACGTTACTAACACGCTTTCTAATTTTTCTTTTGTTGTTGTTTTTTCCCCTTGAATTTGTCACTCATCTGCGCTGATTCTGCAGCTCTAACTGGGTCGAGACTCTGGGTGTGCACCACAGAGTAAACAGAATTTATCAGTAAATGGTGAAATGGTCAGTTCGTTATCACACCAGTATAAGGGTTAAAGGTCTATTAAGCACACCCAAGTACCAATCATTGTGATCTGAGAGAAAGTTCACCGCAAAATGTTTTATATCCATTTTTAATTTTGCCCTGAAGTTGAAAGTATTAGGAACAGAGCTAAACCACATGTCCTGGTTTAGTTTTCCTTTATTAAATTGAATGAGGAAGTTTGAAGCAATCTGGTCTTTGCTCATTGTCTCTGGTGCAAAGCAAACATTTCCTCATGCCTTGCAAAGTCAGTGTGACGAGACAGAAACAAGCATGTCGGGTCACATTTCAGCTTTCTGTCTCAGGAGCCAGTGTACGATCTCAATCTCACACCTTGTCTGAAATGCACTTCTCCCCAAAAAAACGGAGCAAAGTTTAATTTAATCCTGAGAATGTGATGATGATGATAACTCTTATTTGTTTTAGCATTGGAAAATCAAGTACTGAGAAATGCACAAACACTAAGAGTAATATAACAATGTTGAATATGAAAGAAAAGATGACAAATGAGTACAACAATCAGATAACATTTACAATTATAGAACAAAATGAATATATTACTTTAGAATTTAGTTTAAAAGAAT
Source organism: Clarias buthupogon (assembly GCA_030014345.1). Taxonomy (NCBI): domain Eukaryota; kingdom Metazoa; phylum Chordata; class Actinopteri; order Siluriformes; family Clariidae; genus Clarias; species Clarias buthupogon. The sequence continues at coordinate 32,771,298 of JAQMYK010000037.1, forward strand.
ATATGTTATCATTTATTTAAAAAGAAATTATGTTCTATAACTGCAAAACAGAACAATTAATTATGAATGGAGAATCAGCAATGACCACCTGAGACTATAATATGATACCTCTATGTCGATTTAATTTATTTTGCAATTCTGTAAACCTCATGAGTTTATAAATACCCTCATTAGATTTTGTTACAGTTTTAAGACATTGAAGCTTTTAAAAACCTTTCATAACTTGATAAGGTCATAACTTTCATAAGCATAAGTTTTATACCTTAGCTTTATTCAGGAGTTTCACAACTGAATTGAACACAAGTAATTAAATGTAGCTCGTTTCTTTTAACATTAGGTTTCTCAATAAAAAATCAAGCACAGCATTTAAATAAAACAAATAATACGAACTTCAAATGCAAGAGTTTAAAATTTTAACTTCTAATTAAATGAAACATCAGGCTACATTGTTCCTGAGCAGTGTGTATCTGTCATCCGCCTCAGTTATTTCTAAACTAACTTGACAAATAATTCGCTCCTACCACACAGGATGCCAATGTGTCAGTTGTTTAGAGTGCGCCACTTGTAGGATTGTAAAGAAACTGTAAAATTTTACCGCCTCAAACGCCACCAAAATCTTGAGCGCGTGTTAAGAAGTTGTGAACCCACCACAGACTTTTTTTTTTTTTTTTTGTGAGCGCAGTGTTTTGCGACTAGTGTAAGAGTGTGTAATGCATGGGTTTGAGACACGCTCACAGAGTTTTGAGAAAATAACAAACACAAAACTTTTTGTGCTATGGGATTGGTCTGAGAATATTGTCTGTGTTGCATTGGCCTCATACTTTATAGAACTTTATAGAACTGTTGTCTCTCTCTTTATAGAAAAACTCAGAGCACATGCTGTATATGAAAATGAACACTCACTGGTCATTCTGGCCTCATTTACACCTAGTGTTAAGGTAATTATAGGTGGACAGTGTTAGGTATGTGTTCATAAAGTCTGGTTTAAGGTTTGAACAGCTGTTTGTGTCATGGCGGCCTACTTTAGATCAGATCGCTCTAATGACAAACTCTCTTTGAAACGTGGCGTGTGTTTACCCTCGTGGTCGGTGCGAAGCATGTTTCTAGACATGCTAGACAAACTTTTAAATGCACTAAAGGTGTTGGTGACTGTGTAGTGTAACCGTACAGTAATATAAAAATGCATCCACTTCCTGTCAGAGTGGTGTGTGTCTCTAAATATGCTTTAGCAATCGGTCAGTGCTGTAATATGGCGAAAGAATGGAAGCACACTTCCCTTATTCTCAATACTTCTCAGTTTAAATGATGGAATAAAAGCTGATCTGGGAACAGTTTCAGAAAGTTACAGTTTAGCTCGGTCACGTTGTTGTAAGTCATTGAATGTACAAATCATTAAGCATGTGTTTGTTTATGGATCAGACACTGACAGGATTGTTGTGCAATTTCTGCCCGGCTCATGCCTGTGATGAGATAAGAATGAAGATCGATGTACTGTGTGACTCCACACTGATGGGATGGCGTGTTCAGATTGGAGTTGATTACTTTTCTGAAGTTTGACTACCGAAACAGTTGGTGTAATTAAATTTGCATATTTCTCAGACGCAGATATTTATCCAAAGCGGCCTTTCCGTAAGGCAGAATACTGATGAGGAGTTAAGTAGCCGTTGAACGCTCATTGCATTTCTTCTAACATCTACAGCAATTGAAGAGTACAAGCCTCAGGATGCTACAACAAACCCATCGCTCATCCTGGCAGCGGCAAAGATGCCCACTTATCAGCACCTCGTGGACCAGGCTATTAAATTTGGCATTGCCAACGGCGGGTAAGCGAGCATACACACCTGCGGCGCCTCATGTATTCTCAGGGTAATAACACTGCTATGAGTTCATCGTTGCTCATGAATACAACCTCAATACAACAGATAAATCAACAACATATAAAACTTATGAAACTGATTCATAAGGTTTTTGATCTCTGATAGCCCTGCCCACTTCCTCAAATAATCTCATTATTAATCTTGTGTCTTTTTTTTTTTTTTTTTTTTTTTGAAAGTAGTTTTTAATAGTTTTTTAATACATCTGTTCCCACAGTCATGTGTTAACCCTTATTTATCATTCTGATTAAAACAGCACCATGATATTTACATTATAATCTATTGACCAGCATTTGACCATTTTATTCACAGGACTGAAGAGGAGCAGATCACGAACGTCATGGACAAGCTGTTTGTCAGCTTCGGTGTGGAGATCCTCAAGAAGATCCCCGGACGAGTCTCTACAGAGGTGGACGCCAGGTAACGCATCATACCTGACTCTGAAATGTTTGCTGGTCTTTTTACGGAAAACCTTTGGTACATTTTTCTTTAATTTCTCCCAGGTTATCGTTTGATAAAGATGGGATGGTGGCTCGAGCACGGCGACTCATCTCTTTGTACGAAGAAGCTGGAGTGAATAAGGACCGAGTGCTCATCAAGCTTTCCTCCACATGGGAGGGCATCCAGGCTGGGCGGTAGGATTATTTTTATTTAATGTTTAAGGAATGTGTTAAAGTACGATTTCTCTTAGTGATGTGGTTTGTTTTGTTATTCTCAGGGAGCTGGAGGAGAAATATGGCATCCACTGTAACATGACCCTGCTGTTCTCCTTCGCCCAGGCGGTGGCTTGTGCCGAAGCCAAGGTCACACTTATTTCTCCCTTTGTAGGCCGTATACTGGACTGGTACAAAGAAAACACAGAGCGCAAGAGCTACGAGCCACACGACGACCCCGGTATGTGGAGGAGATCCGCTGCGTGGAATGTAGAATATTTTAAGAATTTTATACTTTTATCTCTAATGTAGGAAGCAGATCTTGTAACATTATTATTACATTTCTTATTGCTTGAGCTGTGTCATTTAATTGATCTGTTTTTGGTCTAATTAGTCAGTTTTCAATTATGAATTATTTGGGTAAAAATTTAAATTAAAGCATTCCATGACGATGTACCAGAGTTTCCACAGTTCTACACTAATCTTTATTATTATACTTATTACCGTGATATTAAGACCTGCATCCTGATTGGTCAGAATTGATTAATTGTTGTTTCATTTGCTTGTCTGAAAGTTATTGTTTCTATAGCAACAGTTTATTCATAAGCACTTGCATGGCGGACTCTCACAGTTGATTACAAATCGATTTAAAAAAAAAAAAAAGAGAGAGAGAAGGCTAATTGGCGTTCCCAAATTGCCCGTAGTGTGTGAATGGTTGGGTGAATGTGTGTGTGTATGTGCCCTGCGATGGATTGGCACCCTGTCCAGGGTGTACCCTGCCTCGTGCCCGAAGCCTCCTGG
>JAQMYK010000037.1:32861874-32873843 GCA_030014345.1 Clarias buthupogon
ACTACTATAGTGATACAGTGTATGCTGTCATTTATAAGTAAATCTAGATATAACAAACATTAACGTATCATGGTGAAGAAATTTTCGATTTTCTGGTAACAAAATTGTGGCGAGTAAAAAGGCTGAATGGCGAGTGACTCCGGAAATCCACTAGACACATTGGCCATTCAGCAAAAAAGTTAATGTCAAGCCCTGGTATATATCATTTCATAAATAAAGGAAAAAAAGAAGAGTGTCAAAAAATCATTTAAGTAGAAAAATTAAGTACGCTAAAAGATCTAAAAGAGAAGACAATCTAGATAAATTCACGAACAAAAGAAAAACAAAGTAATAGACATGTATCTGTCTAAAAAGGATTATAAAGACATTTCAAAGGCGTTGGGACTCCAGCAAACCACGGTGAGAGCCATTATCCACAAATGAAGAAAAGCTGTCATGGTGGTGAAACTTCCCAGGAGCGACAAAATTACTCCAAGAGCACAACAACGCCTCATCCAGAATCTCATAAAATATCCCAGAACAACATCTAAAGAACTGCAGGCTTTCCCTTCCTCAGTCAAGGTCAGTGTTTATGATTCAACAATAAGAAAGAGACTGGGCAAAGGTAGTCCAAGGTAAAAAGAACAGAAAAGTTTCTTCCATATTTGCCACAAAACATCTTGATTATCCCCATGACTTTTGGGCAAATATTCTGTGGACTGATGAGACAAAGGTTTTTGGAAGGTGTGTATCATGTTATATCTAGCATAAAACTAACATAGCAGTTTATAAAAAGCATAAAATATCAGCCACTAAACATGGTGGTTGTAGCGTGATGGTCTGGGGCTGCTTTGCAGCTTCAGGATCTGGACATTTTGCCATAACATATAGAACCATGAATTCTGTGCTGTAGCAGAAAATCCTGATGGCAATTTCCAGCCATCAGTTCATGACCTGAAGCTCAAGCACATTTGGGTTATGCAGCAAAACAATGATCTGAAACACACCAGCAAGTCCACTTCTGAATGGCTTAAATACAAAATTAAGGTTTTGGGTTGGACTAATCAATTGAGATTACCTTAAACAGGCAATTCATTTTCAAAAACTGTCCAATGTGGGTGAATTTAAACAATTCTGCATAGAAGAGTGGGACAAAATTCATATAACTACAACTTCATATTACTATAGTATTTACAATATATCTTTGTGTAATATTAAAATTAGTTTGACGAGATAAATGATTTAAAGTGTGACAAATATGCAAAACATTGTATGCAGAAAATTTGCTTTCCACTGTTGATGTAAATATTACGAAAGAATTATAGTTTAAATTTTTTATTATTGTCACTACAATGAAAATTTTTAGTATCGCTAAGTATCTAAAATTAGATTAAAGAGATGTGTCTTGAGTCTATTTTTATAGGTTCTTTGGGAAATTAATGGTACCTACGTGCTACTTATAAACCTGTCTTACCAATGCAGTCTCTTGTATAGACTACTTCTGCCTGTATCTCCTAAAAACAAAATCTGTCTGTCACCATCTTAATCTAGGTTGTTTTGTTCACAAGAGGAGAAAGTCTGCTCATTGCAGATATTTTGTGTAATATATAAAGAGCTAAAATTTCAGGTTGCCAATCCTCTCTTACAAAATACCTAAAATAGACTCACATAGAGATTAATAATTTTAGTAACTTTTTGATATTACTCAAAAGACAAGATTATTACACATTATTACACATTATTACACATTATGCCATCCATATCATTGTCTCCGTCTCATCACCTGAGGTAGGGGTCACTCGGGTTTAAACCCAGGCTCATGACATCTTAAAGGTTCTTATCACATCTTAAACAAAAAAGAATTTGCATTTAGAAGAAATTTGATTAAGTAAATCTGTGTTTATACCCATTATCCTTTCTGTTTTGCATGTGTACAAAACTTGTTTCTTTTGGAAGAGGCACATTTAAGCTTACTAGTAGTACAGATATTACAACCAATTTATTAAGCAATTTATATAAATAATCCATAGACAGTGCAAAATGGTAACACTAAAAGTCTTGTACCATGTCCAGTATCAAAAAGAAGTATTGTGATGTAGAGTTAATGCTCACAATTAATGCCCAAAATTAAACCAACTTTTGTGTAATAACTGAATAAATGAATAACATACAAAATATAACAACTTTAACTGCCATTGTGTAGCAATAATCACACTAGCAAGGCTAATGGTGCTAGCAAGGCGCTAGTGGTGCTAACATCCCTAGTGATCCTTGTGCACTTTTAATAGTTTTTTATCATTCTTATCCCAAAAAATCCCCACCTGTGTGCTTCAATGACTACTGGTGTGCAGCCCTGGCATCTTTTGTGATGAAGTGCTTTAAAACACTGGTCAGAGACTTTTTAGTACCTGACACACTACACCCACTACAGTTTGCATGCCATCCAAATTACTCAACCCTCACATGCCTTCTGTACACGGCCCCAAGCCATCACAACAGCGTAAGGAGAAGTTGTGTTAAAATGCTTTTTGTTGTTCACCTTCGAGATCTAAATGTACTTAGGGACTTTTACACGTATACATACTTATACATACAAGCATTATGAAGTTCAAATTCAAAATCTTTTCAAGAATTTTATGTCACATGCACAACCAAACACATATAATATATAATAAGACAGGCAGTAAAATGCTTTTGATACTGTCCATGACCTGAAAGAAAAAAATACTTTAAATGTAAGATAGAATTTACAATAAATTTTTTTTAAATAAGGTATGAAAATTGTAAAATGAATGTATACATTTAAATTACACAGGAAAATAAGTTACAAAATTAAAATGTAAACTGTTAAATAATATTTACACTTTATACTGGGCCCAAACTGCCTATGGGCCTTTAGGCAGTGGAAATGCTTCCTTGACTGCAATAAAGAAAATGGTCTCTTTTTCAGGTGGCTGAGGTCCTTCACTAACTTCGTGACCTTGTTCCAGCACTGTTTGCTGCCCTCCCTGAATTGTAATCAGCATTTTAATTGTACTTGTAAAACAACATTTTAACACAATTTACCATCTTTTTTATTTTAATTTCCCTGTTTTGGTTTTTGATTTGCTAAAGCTTCTTTGTTAAAATGACCACTGTTAAAACCGCTTTTTTTCCAGATGACTTAGTGCTTAGTGGAGGTGTGTGAAGGCGTTGTCAGTCAATCTATTTGAATTGAATGCAAACTGTAGTCTAGTGTAGTGTGTCAGGTAATGATGAGATGATGAAGTCTCTAGACTCTTACTAGCCTTTCAAAGCACTTCATCACACACATGGCCTAAAGTGATGCCATGGCAACAGGGCGATAGTCAGGCAGGCAGGGTAGGGTTGGGCGATTGTGCCAGGGAGAGGTTGAATGTCTCAGTAAACACAGAACTGACCGGAGATAGAATCTGGTCCTTCTGCCTTCCTGGTGTTCACTTTCTTAAAGGCTTCCCCTCAAACTGAAATAATAAACATGGCATTTTCTGTATTTGCACAGCTAGTGCAGTTAGCCCACTAGTAAAAACAGCACAGACTGAGACCCATTCCTGAGGAAGTTAGAAAGGATAATATATATAATGGTTAAGAGCTCTAGCATACAGTATGTCTGTGGGAGCATGTGAGAGGTACAATGTTCATGAGGTCATACCATCTACTGCTTACCATCAGTCACACACTGGCTTCACTGGCTTCAGGATCTCATTCAGCTAGCATAGATCTGATTCTAAAAGCATGTAATGGTGAGTGAGTTGGAAACCAATAGAAATAAGAAGTTGTTTCATAAGTGATTGTAGTCGTGGTGAGAAAATGAATATATTAAAGTTAAGAAAAGTGCAGAAAATAAACAAAAACAAATGAATTGGTCAGAGCAGTTGCACAATGCTTGGTTGGAATATTCTCAATTTCATATAAGAAAAAAGCTAATTATTTACCACTTTGACTATAGACAGTCACACTGCTGTCAAAACATTTTTATTTTATTTTTACACTGCCTGTTCTGTACAATATTTCATTAAAATTACTTTTCACACTTTATACTTTCAATATTTAAAAAATGTGAAATTACTGTAAAATTTTAACTTTAATTTGTTTTGTAGTAATTTAATTTCTAGTATAGATTTTATATTATTACAAACAGCTTTTTTTTTTTTTAATTAATTTTAGTAATTTGCAGTGTATTATCTTCATATATAATCAATACACTTTGCATTGTACAAAGTGTCTTGTGTGTGGTTGTTCATGTAGCAACTAAAATCTTAATTAAAAGTTTTATAACAAAAGTTTATTTGTCACAAACAGGAAAATAAAGTATAAATTGTTAAAGATGTTTTCTTCCTAAAATTTTTGCTGTGTGTAGATTAAGGGGATAAAACACGACATAATACAAAATGTGTGTTACCATACTTGGCCAGTAAATTTCAAACTGATGTTTTGAAATGTGCAAAAAAAAAAAAAAAAATATATATATATATATATATATATATATATATATATATCAGATTTCTTAGGATTTTATATATATATCCTAAGAAATCTGAATAATTTAAAATAATTTCACTCTGTACAGAATATCTAAAATGAACAATTTTTGGGTTAAAATTTGATTTCAAATGTAAAGTTTTTAAATTACTAGATGTACATCTCAGCAAATTGATAATTCTTTGTTAAATAATGCGTGCCAAAATGTTTTGATTTCAGAGTTAATATATTGAAGCACTATGTCTTTTTTCACCCTGTCAACAGGATTGTTTACTTTATGTTTGCATGTCTTTTAAATGAATTGGAGAATCCCTGGTTAGATGTGTGTGGAACATTGGACATGCTGTGTAGAGACATACCGAGCTCAGACACTACAGAGTAAAGATGAAATTGCTGAGTTTTATTTTCCTGCTGGCAGGAGCTTGTGGTGTGGCTGTAGGTCTGACAAAAGAGTATGTTTACAATAGTTCTCTTTTGACATGGCACGATGCTCAATCATCTTGCAGACAATACTACAAAGATCTGGCCACCATCACCACTATAGAGGAAAACAATCGACTTTTACATTCTGATGGTGATACGTATGAGAGATGGATCGGATTAAATAAAACATCAGGTCCCTGGGGATGGTCTGATGGAGAACCTTTTTCTTTTCAAAATTGGTTTGGTGGCTCACCATATTATTCATATTATTACTGTTGTACCTATAATTATCAAGGACTGTGGGTGCCTTATGCCTGCACTGACAGCCGGAAGTTCTACTGTTATCGGTACCTGATCCTGGTGCAGGAGAAGATGACCTGGGATGAAGCTCAGGAGTTCTGCAGGACTAATTACACTGGTTTGGCCTCTGTGACCTCTGAGATGAGCCTGCAACAGCTGAATCTAGAGACGCCGCAGACGCAAACAGAGAGTGTGTGGATTGGCCTGCGCTTCATCAATGGAATATGGTTGTGGGTGAGCGGGGAGAAACTGCGAAGTGTGACCTCAGTGTCTTCATGTCCACCTCCATCTTACCACTGTGGATCTCTCAACAACAAAACAAACATCTTTGAGAATCGAAACTGCAATGACAGGCTGAACTTTGTCTGTTACTGGACGTGAGTAAACAAATAAATAAGTATGTGAAATAATGACAGATTATAAAATGTACAACCTTTCACTAAGTTCTCTCTTTTTCTAAACAGGTGATTTTATCTGAAAATCTCTCTCAGGAAGAATAAGTCACACATCACACAATGTACTCAATTATTATTGATTCTTTTGAGATCTGTATATAATTCTTTATTTATGCATTTAGTTTAGGTTCTGATCAAGAAGCTGCAACTGATACTAATTAATTAATTAATTAATTAAATTTGGCTAAAATTGTACCTCATTATGATTATTTACAAATGTTTATGCATTCACAAATGTTCTGATTTGTTTATAGAGTAGACTTATTACTGTATATTATTGTCCTTTTTCCTGCTATTTGTAACTTATTATTATTATTATTATTATTATTATTATTATTATTATTATTACCACCATTTGTTGTTGTTGGTGTTGTAAATTGATAGTCTTAGGCAACCTGATTGTGTCTTTTATTTTTCACTTTTATTATTTTTTTTTACCACAAACTTTGTTCTCCCTCGTATGGCAATAGAATAATGCTAAAATTAATGAGCGCAAGAGTGATACTTGTGCGTAAAAAGAGGTTCACTTGTGCAGCTTAAACAGCCTTGAGCCCAAATGAAACACCCCTGCAAGGAATAGGCTCTATGCATGCAACACTTCCACGTTTGAAAAAAAAAAACACTGATATTCAGTCAGTGAGAAAGAACCACTGGAAAAATTAAGAGATGACAGAGTGTGTCTTTAACTTGACAGAAGCACAGTGTTCTTTATGCATTCACAGAGTGACTTATGTTATGCTCATGTTATGCTCTTATTCCTTATTAACCTAAATGATTTTTTATGGCTGTGTTCTTAAAGATGTTGCTTTATGTTTATGTTCAACAATAATCCAAATATTGTTTGGAGAATTTTTACTGGTTTGTTGAGTGGTCAATTTTAGTTTCAGCATTGAGGGACTTACAAAACTATGTACATGTGGACCTAATTTTCAAGTGGCAACCTAAAATTAATAAGATCTAGCACTTACAGACATTATCAAAAGCAGTTTCTTCTTGAGTGGTGCAAGATGTAAGATATTTAACTTTACAAAATTTTATTTCATTGTATTAATAAGTTAGGTAGAGAGTTCTACCTTAATTCCAAGAACCTATTCTAGAACATATCCCATAAGACTGAGGGCAGTCTAACCCTAACCCAAGGCAGGGTACACCCTGGACAGGGTGCCAATCCATCTTAGGGCATTTTTGGAACACCAATTAGCCTAATCTGCATGTCTTTGGACTGTGGGAGAAAAGCAGAGAACCCAGAGAAAACCCATCAAGCATGGGGAGAACATGCACAAAGAGATGGGAATCAAACCCTGACTTTGTAGGTGCAAAGTGACAGTGCTAACCACTAAGCTATTGTGCCATCCTAAATCTAGGAACCTACTATGAAAATATCTTCTACATTAATAAAAGAAATTCTTTACCTGTACATTGGTCACAAATCTCTCAGTTAATGATAACTTTATGTTTCATACATTGGAGGACCCGAAATCAGTCTCAGAAAAGTTTCTGTGTCTGTCTGTCCGTCCAGCCAGAATTTGTCACGACATCACACAAAACTGATATAATAGAATTTAATGAAACTTCTGCCAATCCTTGTAAAGTTGAACAGCACCATAAATGAAATGAGATCTCTCTGATCTACTTTTTCCATTTCTCATCTGTGATGCTCTCTCCGATTACCGAACAGGGAGTGTATTTGTCTGACCACCAAAGAAGGACAACTTAGTGTAAACAAGGCGTAAGATACTCAACCTTACAGAATGTCATTTCACAGTATTAATAAGTTAGACAGAGAGTTGTACAAAAGACAAGTACAGTATGTGGACTTCAACCTGAAATAATAATATCATTCATTACATTAAAGCTCATCAGATTACTATTTCTTACTTATTAATATAAAATAAATAAATAAATGAAACTACAATAATAAATGTTTTATTCAGAAACAAAACTCATTTGCTTGGCACCTCTGCTGAGATTTGTAGGCTGAGATTTAATTATGTTCAGATGCTTTATGTAGAAGACTAACCATCCATTCTGCATCAGCACTTTCTACATTTTTCCCATTTCTTTAAGGAATCTTGGAGATGTTCCTGAAACACTGCCAAAAACTTTATTAAATTCTACAGTTACAACTGTTGCTCAGTCAACATTTTGCTCCAGGTTCTTTGGCTTGTATAAGGGAAAAATGCTCACAGCTGTTAAGTTGTGTATGATGCAAAGACATTTTAAAACTGAAATAAATATTTTAGAGCTTGATTCTTTTTTAAAAGTACCATTAACAACTTAAATAAGTCTTATTAGCATTCATAGATTACTAATGTTCAGAAACCTTTAAATATCACACAAAGAAAATAAATATTATGCATTTTATACTGTACTTGCATAATCACTTTGCAGCTTCACCCACGTCAGTATGTGAGGTAGAATTTACGCAGATTTTAAACCATCATGGCTTCAAGAGGAATCATGACATCCTGAAATGTCTTGTCACGTCTTAGACAAAATTACATTTGCATTTAAAATAAATTTGATTATGAAAATGTGGTAATGTTAAGCAGCTTGTAAGTAATTTTATATAAATTGTATTTTTAATTAAACAAAAAGCTAAACTTATGAGTCTAACCATTTTTTTTATTTATTTTTAAAATAAAAGATAGAGAAAGAAAATGCTAAAAGAGCACCATTCATTGAATGCGCTTATTTCTGGAGACAGGGGAACTGAATGGTTCACCTACAGCTATTTTACTCACCTGTTTTTGATAGCTAACACTATTTGAACTAGCTGGTGAGTGGCTACTCATGTATTATGGCCCTGTGTGGGATCAGAATGTAATGTAATATACCGTAACATATAAACAATATATTATATGATATTAGGATGCTCATTAGGTCTTTGTGTCTTTTAGGAACCACAATATGATAGCAGGGCTGGCCGGTTCAACAGGCAATACAAGAGGTCGCCTAGGGCCCCACCTTACGACAAGGGCCCCGCGCACATTATTAAAAGTGTTTCCTTAACAAATACTTGTACTCGCAACACATGGACCCATTAAACATTATACAATTCACATCAACGGTGAGGGAAAAAAATACCCACTATATTAAATAAAAAGCATATCTCTGTATAATGAATACATAACAAATTACTGAAAATGATAACAAACACAAAAGTACAGTCTAAATAAAACATACACAGAAGCGCCACATACTAATTTGCATAACAGCGCTTGCGATATACTGGGAGAACCTGGACAATCTTAATGATTATAGTATTTGTGAACACAGATTCCACTATATCTCACATTTTGATGGAAAGTCCCAAAATTGGTTTTTTTTAAAATTACTATTTCATTGCTTATTAGGCAGTGAAATGACAGAAAAGGTGCTGTCAAAAATAACGTTCCCAATATTTTAAGCTCCATGGTAATATGGATTTAACTGATGTGTGTGTTGCCTCTTACAACTTGCAATTTTTTTTTACTTATGCGATGCACAATGGTGTTATTTTAATTTTAAATGACATGGCAACCAAATAGTATCTTTCTGGAGCTGAAAAAAGGAAGAGGAGAAACGCAGAGGAAGAAAAGCAAGCTCAAACTAACGGCATGTTCTGCTATACATAATACATGATTTATTGCTACTGTATAGTATTAATACTTGTACTATTCATTTATATTTAATTTTATTTGTTTCATGTATATCTATTTTGTTTACTTTTTCAAGCACAGTTGTACATATATTTACATTACAATAATTTACTTGCAAACTTGTTTAAATCTGATTAAATGTTTTTACACCATGTATTGTATGTTGAATATTTTATACTTAATGCACTTTAATGCATTAAGTATACTTTAAATGCATTTATACACTTAAATATTGTAATTTTATGTGCTTTCTCCTAACTAGTGAAATTGCTATGTCAGTTATTTACACCAGTGGGTCCAGTTTTCATGATCTTGCCCACTGATGTTAGGGAGGTCACTCACAGCAAAGCTGCTCAGTCACACACTGTCAAAGGAGTTTATTGTCGTGTTCACCCTGACAAGAGTGGAAGTGCAGGTGAGCTGAGGGTAAAAAAAAACCTCAGAACAGCTAGTTTTGACCCTGAACTTCAAAATTCAGAATTATAAACTATGAGCGTGAACCAGTTTAATGTGTGTGAACTAAACTTTAAGCTAGCTCTTGTGAAGTGTGATGTCATAGCTCTTGTCATGATCCTGTTCCCTTACGCAGCACAGATAGGTTCAAGCTATGGATGCTGAGGTGTAAAATTTAATTAATATAAGTTGATCTAAACAGAGGCATCTGGATGGGAGTTTTCATTCAACATTTAAAATTTTTTAAATATTAAAGTTGTTATCCACCAAGAGGAAACCCACCAAGCATGGTGAGAATTTGCAAACTTCATGCACACAGACCCCGAGGGGGAATTGAACCTGGAGGTACAAGGTGGCAGTGCTAACCACTAAGCCACTGTGCCGTCCAACACAATAAAATAGAATGAAATTAGGTTTTCAGGGTGGGACATATGAGACTCGAACAATGCTCAGTAGTCACCTATATAACCTTCAATTATTACCTCCCACTGTAAGACTCATTCCTCTAAATTACTCCCTTTACTGCTCAAAAACTGTTAGAGCGACACCTGGTGACTAAAATTCACAAATTCTCATTGGGTATAATTTAAAAAAAATCTTCTGCTTCGTATTATTATTATTATTATTATTATTATAAAAACAGAATTTGTTTGTCAGTTATTTTATTGTGCAGTTTTGTCACTAGCGTAGATTACATCTGTGAGATTTTACCAAAATAATTTATATAATGTATATCTATTTATATTTGTGTTAACCTGACTAAGAACTAATAAGAAAATGTTTTTATTTCGTAATTGAATTTGTAATTAATGTTATTTTAAGCCGATTTCATATTATTTTCCAGACATTGGAGTTTAACACCAACAAAACAAATAAAGACAATAAATTATTTTCACAAAACAATAAAAAGAAGCACCGTTCAACAAATGACATTTCTATATATAAAATTTTATTTATTAACTTTTTATTTTATAAAACCATTAAGATTGTATTCAAGTCAAGCCAAGTCAAGTAGGCTTTTATTGTCACTTCAACCATATACAGTTTCGTACACAGTGAAACATTCATCCAGGACCAGGGTGCTACATACAATATAAATTAACAACATAAATTAACAGAAACTAACTAGCTAACTAAGAAACATAATTAGCTGGCTAGCTGGGACAAGACAGATTGACATTTTAACTTAAAGAGGTAACTATTTAGGATTTTTTTTTTTTTTTTTTTTTTTTACAAAAGAGACAACATAATGTGTAAATGTGCAAACAAGAGGGAACACAAGGGAACCATTGATGCTCACCAGAGAATGGTCGCTCTGTGTCCTCCTAAAGTCAACAACCATCTCCTTTGTATTGTCGACAAAAACATGTCATGTCATCAGCAATCTTGATGTGATTCGGACTGTGTGTCGCTACACAGTCATGAGTCAGTAGTGTGAACAGCAGGGAACTGAGCACACAGCCTTGGGGCCCCAGTACTCAGCGTGGTGGTGCTGGAGGTGCAGTTCCTGATCCATATGGATTGAGGCCTTCCGGTCAGAAAGTCGTAGATCAAGTTACAGAGGGAGGTGTTCACCACCAGGTTCAGCTTTCCAGGTGTTGAGGATGATAGTGTTGAATGATGAGCTGAAATCTATGTACAGCATTTGAACGTAGGCGTCCTTATTGGCCTTATTGCCTAAGTGAATGATGGAGTCTGATGGAGATGGTGTCGTCCATTGAATGGTTAGGACAATTCGGAAACTGCAGTGGGTCTAATGAGGGGGGCAGCATGGTCTGTATGTGTCTCATGACGAGCCGCTCGAAGCACTTTATGATGATGAGTGTGAGTGCAACAAGATGGTAGTGATTAAAACAGGTCACAGAAGACCAGGGGGACAATGGTGGTGGACTTGAAGCACGTGGGAATGACTGCGCTGCTCAGAAAGATGTTGCAGATGTTGGTGAGAACATCTGCCAGCTGTTCAACACATTCTCTGATCACTCTGCCAGGGATATTGTTTGGTCTAGCAGCTTTATGTGGGTTGACTCAGCATAGAGTTTTTCTCACATCAGCCATGGTGAGACAGAGCATGTCGTTCTGCATGTCGAAACGAGCATAGAAGTTGTTCATTTAAAACGGAGGCAGCTGCGTTTCGGGGCCCTGCATCTCCTGGAGGAGCTGCATGATCTGCCGAGCCGTGCCGTCCTCTCAAGCCCCACAGGATCGACTTGACCCC
>JAQMYK010000037.1:33041734-33053863 GCA_030014345.1 Clarias buthupogon
AAAGTATAGATACCCAAAATTTCTACTTAAGTAAGGTAACGAAGTATTTGTACTTCGTTACTTGACACCTCTGGTGAGTACACACACACAGACACACACATAATAACTTAAAGTTCATTATATTTTTCTTCTATTTCATATTTTTATTTATCTATGTGAATAGACAATTTTTTTATTTAATTGTACTCTTTAGCGCATTTGATTGCTCATAGATAAACGGTGTTTTAGGTGACAGGCAGTCGTATAAACACTTCACTACGTATCGTTCATTTCCACCAACACACACACACACACACACACACACACACACACACACACACACACACAGTGTGATGAGAACTCACAAGACATCTGTGTGTCCATAAGAAAACCCACTTGTTAATGAGACTCATCAGAAAAAAAGGCTTCAGTTTGACAGGGAGCCTAAAGACTGGAGTTTGAAACGATGGAAAAAGGTCATGTGACCTGGTGAGTCCAGACTGAACCTATCCTGTGCTGGGGAACAGTTTAGTACAAGAACTCAGGCCATGAGCAGCGATGTTGACACGATGACATGCGGCGAGTTCAGAGTTAAGGGGAGCTTCCCCCGATTTCCCAGCAGGACGTCCAAGTCGAGGGTCTGTTTCCAGAATGCTGCAAACACCGCAGTGGTTCCCTGGACTGTACTTTGAGAACCATGGCTCTAACGCTGTTTATCAGACACATCTTAATGTAATGTTTCCTGGAGCAGGATAAAGTGTGATGTCTGCATCTTGTGTTTTTCTCCGCAGGATAATCACAGCATCGTGTTTCTGTGTGACCTGCATCTCCACTTCCCGATGAATTTCTTTGACTTGGTGAGGAAACACTGTGTTGAAGGTCAGATGACTTTTGCTCCCATAGTGATGAGGCTTAACTGTGGAGCGACGCCAGAGGAACCCAACGGTACACACTCGCACAGCACTCCTCTGTCATCCTCTTTAATGAAGAAATGTACAGTACCAAAAGTTTAAACACACCTTCTTATTCGATCAGGTTTATGTTCTCAGGCGAACACATGTAACATTTCCCACTGTGCCATTATTTGTTTAACAAAAATGAAGCCAAAAGAAAAAAAAATGTGTGGCCAATACTAAGGACCCCACTGATTCAGTAGCTTGTGGCTCCAATTTTAGCAACAAATATGTCTCTGAGCATTAAAGGTCAAACACTCCACTTGTCTCATATGTCTGTATTGTTCCAGAAGTCAATTGTGATTTGTTCAGATACTGTTTTACAAACCGCAGTCGTGCTTTCATGTTCTTTTTAGACAGAAGGGGTTTTCTCCTGGAACCCTTCCAAACAAACCCTACTTGTTCAGTCTTCTTCTAATTGTGCTGTCATGGACGTTAATGTTTAAATGCTCAGTGATGCCGGTAGGGTCTGAGATGTAGCTCTTGGTTTGATTGTATTTCTCTGAGCATGGCACAGTCTCACCTTGGGGTGAATGTGCTGGGGCGTCCACTTCGGGAAGACTGTACTGGAGGCTTTCCACTTGTGAATAATCTTTCTCACTGTAAAACATTGAACTTTAAATTGTTTGGAAATGGTTTTATACCCTTTACAGATTGATGTGCAGCAACGATTCCTTCCCTAAGACGATTGCTTATGTCGTTCCCTCTTAACACACACCTGAACACTCCAGACCAGCAAACTGGCCAGGCTCGATTCCCGTCTCTGTGTGCATGGAGTTTTCATGTTCTCCCTGTGCTTGGTGGGTTTCCTCCAGGTACTCCGGTTTCCTCCCACAGTCCAAAGACATGCAGGTTAGGCTAATTGACGTTCCCAAATTGCCCGTAGTGTGTGAATGAATGAGCGTGTGCCCTGCGATGGATTGGCACCCTGTCCAGAGTGTACAACTGCTTCATGCCCCAAGCCTCCTGGTATTGGCTTTAGGGCCCCTGCGACCCTGAATACAGGATAATGTGGTGTAGAAGATGAGTGAGTGAAAGAATGAGTGAGTGAGTGAGTAATGGCAAGGATGAAAAAGTTACATGTTGATGTTCGTTTAAAGTTGTATTTGCCAAATACTGAGACCCGATCAGATTTTTATTATGTTTTACATCAACTGTAAGAGAGGGTACTAAAGGCAAATCATGACAGAACAAATATGGATTTATGTAGTCAACAATACACAAAATACAATATTTTGAATTCTTCAAAGTAGCCGCCTTCTGCTTTGATGACAGCTTTGCACACTCCTGGCATTTTCCTTCCAGTCGCCTTATGAGGTCGTCACCTGGAATGATTTTCCACAATCTGGAAGGAGTTCCTAGAGGTGTTGAGTAAATCACCCTCTGGTCCAGCTCATCCCAGACCATCTCATATGGATGTAGATTGGGTGATCTACATGTGATGCAGCGTTCCATCACTCACTCTCTTGGACAAATAGCTCTTACACAACTTAGAAGTGTGCTTGGCGGTCATTGTCCTGATGGTCCCAAACTAGATGGGATGGCACATCTGCCACAGCTGCAAAATGCTGTGGTCGCCATTCTGGTTAAGTCTGCTCTCAATTTTGAATAAGGCACCGACAGTGTCACCAGCAAACCACCCTCACACCATCAACACCTCCTCCCCCATGCTTCACAGCGGGAACCACACATTCAGAAACCGTCTGAACTCCCTGTAGTTTCCTCTGAACAGTGGATGTTGAAATACACTATATTGCCAAAGGGATTCACTCGCCTGCCTTCACATGCATATGAACTTGAGTAACATCATATTAAACCCTGTGGATTATGAATGGGATGTTACTCAAGTTCATACGCACGTGAAGGCAGGTGAGCAAATACTTTTGGCGATATAGTGCATGTTTGCTGCATGGCCTGCAAGAAGCATTTATTTGAGCTTCTAATCTGAGGTGCTGTAAACTGGTGGTTTTTGAGGCTGGTCAATCTATTAAACTCCTTTTCCTCTGCAGAAGAGGAAGCTCTTGGTCTTCCTTTACTGGGACGGTCCTCATGAGAACCAGCACTTGGGGATACATTCAAAGATCTTCAGATTTTTCAGATTGCCTGACCTTCACTTCTTAAAGTAACGATGGACTGTCTTTTATATTCACATATCTGAGTGTATCTTAGCCAAAATCTGGATTTGCACTGTATTCGTAGCAGCACTATTAGCGCTAGTGACTCTGGACACACCCTTCCTCTGCACGAGGCAACTACAGTAGTTGGTCTGAAGCACATTAAGAAGGCATGACATGTCACAGATCATCTCACACACCTGTGACCTAAATAAAACCATCCCAGGTGACTGCCGCGTGACTAATGAGAGAATGCGTGTGGCGAGCTGACATCAAAGCCGATTATAGTCACCACTGAAGGAGAAGTTGCGCCCGAACTTCAATGTGGTTTATTAATTATTATGAAATAGTAAACCATGATTAATCAATGCATCACTACAATGACAATAAAGTCTCTTCATCTTTATCTAAATTTTTCCATCATTACTGAATGATGAATTAACTTTGATAACGTTCTTAGTCACCTTTCCCCTATTCCTTTAAACTACTGTATAACTATATAGCTTCTCATTCTGGTGAGTTTTTTTAATTCATTAATTTGTTCCCTGAATCAGATTTAAAATGGCACCGAATACGTTTTCTTTGTTGTTGTTTGCCACATGCCGGTCCGCGGTCCTCCTGCTGAGGCTCCACAGTAATGTGTTATTGTGCTCTGCAGGTTACTGGGAGGTGAACGGTTTTGGTTTGCTGGGTATTTATAAATCTGACCTGGACACTATAGGAGGCATGAACACCAAAGAATTCAAGAACCGCTGGGGAGGAGAGGACTGGGAACTCCTGGACAGGTGAGACGTAGCGCACTGACACTGTGACAGACTCTGATGACCTCGCGCCTCCATATAGCACTTTACACACACAGTAAAGTCCATCCACGGGGGTGTCATTCCATCCATCACTGACGATGATGATAAACATGTCAGCAGGTGTGTGTGTGTGTGTGTGTGTGTGTGTGTGTTTGTGTGTGTGAGAGAGAGGTTAAATAAGGAAACATACTTCCAGCTTAGCAGCATTATGTATGCATGAAATAGGACGAGCATTTTCAGCGGGACGTCACACGACTGCCGGTATCGCGCTCCTGTAAAGAGTTTTTGGGTTGCCAGGTTTGTGCAGCGAAAAAGAGGCTGCTTTCACACTAGGGACTGGTATGGTTGTGTAGTGTGAACACGCTCCACTGTAACCGAGCACGGATCCCTGAGTAAACCTCTAACAGCCGATCAGAGATGCGGTACAATGTACTTGAGCGCGGTCCAAATCAGATATGAAATCTAACCACCTAAATACAGAAGTGGACCGCTGTTTAGAGCTCGTCTCCTGCGGTCTCTCCAGGCACACGCCGTACTCATCGTCTGTACTTGACTCAAACTGAAATAAAAAATAAAAAAAAAAAAAGTTTGAGTGTTAGACTGTTTCTATGAATTTTTTATCATGTTGAGAATATTACGCGGCAGTATTTTCTATTCCATGTCATGCAGTATGGGTTACACCATGCATCACCGGAGAGCACCGGAGCAACGATCCGGCATGAGCGCAAATATTCCCTCTGTTTGTACTCCCACTTTCCTCAGAATGAGGCTTTCACTTGCTCTCACTTTAAAACCTAACAGCTGTTTTGCTGTACGAGTGTGGTGCAAAGGTCGCGGGAACATACAAATAAAATGCCCTGAGTAAAGATGCTTTGGAAAACATTTCTACATAAAATCAACTTCTGCACAGAGCTGTAAAGAGAAATAAAATAAACTCAATATTCAGTGTGGCGGCACTGCGGTGTAGTGGTTAGCACTGTCGCCTCGCACCTCCAGGGGCCGGGTTCGATTCCCGGCTCAGTGTGCACCTTGGAACCTTGGAAACAGTGTGTACGAAAACAGCTATAGGTTCTTTCTTTCGATCTTTTGAACGAGATGCAGCCACGTGCGTCATGGATGTGCTCGGGTGAGGAGTGAACCAGGACAACACCTCTTGTTGTTTCATGCCTGCCATATCAATAGGCAATCTATGCAAAGTATGAACACAAGTAGTTTAGGTTCAAATAATTTTATTTACTTCCTCGTGCAGAGCAAAAGGAGGCGCATTCGAAACCTCCACTCCGAGGAAAGTCGCGGTGTAGACTGAGCTGGTGACCACGCCCGTGCTGGAGCGACCGTCACAGTTTAACAAATCCATGATTTCTGTCACAAGCAAAACACGTCCTCGCCGTTCCAGATCATCGGCTTCTTATAACCCTGCAGTGTCGCGTTCTCGCTCAACACGGGGCCGCGTCTACTGTCTTCTGCCCTGAGGTTCAACCAAATGAAATTTCTCACACATTGGTGATGTGATGAAGTTTAAAAATGTAGTAAAACACAGAATATTTGCAACAACTCGTTACTGCTATTATTGTTACAGTTGTTGGTTGGAGATAAATTGTGTTAATATTCTTTCCTGAAGTTACTAAAATGATCTCACATCCTGAGCCTCATCGATCACACCAACAGATTTAGTCATAAAACACCTTCAATGTTTACTCAAGACGTCTTATATGATAAATGTATTTTGGACATTTAGCGCACGTTCTTATGCAGAGAGACTTAAAGAATTGAGTCTTTGAAGTCTTAAATGTACTTTTAGTGTAAAGCAGTTGTTTTATGTTCATTAAAAATGATAAAACTAAACACAGTGAGCCAACACAAAGCCGAAAATAACAACAAATAAAACTAATCATTCAGTTCTGATCGAACAGCGGTGACGGTCAGTCTGTGCGGTTAACACTCCTCCGCTCGCGCTGGATTTAACACACGTCTATTATTATTGATATTATGTATTATTTCATATATTTATAGGAATAGAAGTGAGTCAGAATAACTTCCACCTCTGTTTTTAACCCTTTACCCTTGATGGTTCTCTCCGTGCGCCCATCTGCCCGCACACGCATCACTAAATGCAAATGCGCTGCGCCAGGACGGAGCTTTGCCCTTTACGGGGATCTGCACACACACACACACACACACACACACACACACACACAAAGTACTAAGAAAATCAGGCTTTCTATAACTTCTGTAAATCTCTTAAATCAACAAACAAAGGTAGATTTTGTTGTTGTTTTTTTTAAAGAAAACTGAAAAATTAATATTCAAATTCATACTGGTAATGAATGTTAATGTCAGTTTAAGTAAATATGAATTATTTCGCTATTCATAGCGGTTAAGGTATTCCGTTTCATTTCCAGGTAACTAGCAGGTTTATAATACAGATATTTTATTTCCTGCACAGTAAAAGAATGTGTTTGATTTGTGTGTAAACAGGACAAATAATTGGCAGAAATGATCACCAGCTCATTAAATTACACGCAGTAATGTTTCATATAACTCGTACTCGTAATGTGTTCAATAATCTCGCTAATGTAAACCCTATCAGTTAACATGATTAGACTTCTGTGACGGCAGGATGTGAATAAATCCCTCCTCGGTGAGATCATCATACAAACCAAAACATCTCAGAAATCTTCTCATACTTGTGGGGGGTTTTTTTGGTGCGTGCGAGTACTTGTTCCGGTCGAGCCTGTTCTTCCAGCTCCTGTTTTTCTCGTCATCGGTCTCACACTTAGTTTCACGTGAGCTTTAGATGTTGGGAGCTCCAGCGCCGTGCACTAACACGCTTGTGTCATGTGTCTGGTTCGATGTAGGATCGTGGAGGCGGGGCTGGACGTGACACGCCTGTACTTGAGGAATTTCTTCCACTTCCACCACTCCAGACGCGGCATGTGGAACCGCAAAATACTGCGCGGCACATAGAACCGGCGACACCTGTGTCTTGGAAGACGGCGCTCACTGTGGCACTTTAACCGGCGTTCACCCTCAGCATGCATCCATCTGCCCGCAGGCATGTCACCCCACTGTGGGTGGAGCTAGGGGACCACGCCGAGGTTTGATTGGTTGGTCCTCTCTAGATAAAATAGTGATGTCACAACTATGGACTTTTTTTTTTTTTTTCCCTTATCCGTGTCACATGTGAGTTACACCGCGAGGAGGCGGAGTTTGTCTAAAACAGAGACGCGTGTCGTTTCTGCTCGATTATAATCTTGAACTTTTAACACAGGGGTTTTTTTTCCCCCGCGTGATATCAGCTCATGTGAGGAGCACTGTCAGCGCCACCGTCTGACAGTTCGGAGTAACACCACATCATGAGGCTGAACTTAACATTTCAACTGTAAACACACTCTAAACCACTGCTTATGTATGTTGATATTAAACACATTACTGTACATGACATTACTGTTAATTTATTACCATCTTCATCGCTTCAATGTTCCGAGGACGTTGGAGGAGATGCATCTTAATCAGGGATGTCTGGAGGACGTGAGGTTTGTCTGTAAGTGTAGCAGATGAGCTCTTGCTCAGGGTTAGATTAGACATTAGCACTCAGGTGATTAGACATTGAATGCATGGATTTCACCGACTCTGTTACAGCCGTACGTGTGTTTCTGATGCTTCACCGCTCTGGAAGTGGAGTGACGTCAGTGCAGATAATTAGCAGGACTATTTAAAGTGGACCGATCCATTTTCAATGAGCTTTATATAAGTGTCGGAGGTTTACAAATTAATCAAAATTTTTATTGCCAAGCAGAAACAAAATACTTCTTATTTCTTTAACACACCCATGTTCAAGTGTTTCCCACCAGTTTTCAGGCTTTTCCCACCAGTTTTCAGGCTTTTCCCACCACGTTTCTGCTAATCAGTTATAAGGAAAGAAAATAAGTTTTTTTTCCAGCAGCAACAAATCTATTGTGTGTTAATGGAAGTGTGTTAATTTACGATGAAATCAAATACAATGTTTAGTGATGCAAAACTTCAAAAGCAACTTGGGGCTAACGAACTTTAACTTAGCGGTTAGCTGCTAACTGCGAGCGGTTAAGCCAGCCTTTTTAAGCCCTTAAGAAACGAATATATCCAGGGACTTTCCCTCAGAGGACTTCCACCATCACCGAGTGTGTGTTTGGATTTCCTCAGGCGATGGGAGTAAAAAATACTGAGTGTGAGGTGTTAGGTGACCTAACTTTTGATCAAAATCTTGAAATAAAAATGGTAAGTGGGAGGAGCCAAGCAGTGAGTCAGGGCGAGGTTCTCTCTTTTTTTTATTTTTATCTTGATTATTAGATCATATTAAGGGGGACAAAAATTTGTTCAAGCACCAAGAAATAAACAAGTGATTTGGGATGAAAATCAGGGATCTTTTTATTTTATTTTATCGATTTAAAACACCTTTAAAAAGTATGTTACTGTGTAATCATTCGGAGAAAGTATTTTCTGTATCCTGTAGTGTATAGAGGCACAAACTTCCTGCAATCTGGGGTTTTTTTTTTCTTTGTTTTGTTTTTTTTTGGCCTTTTACACACTCACTGTGCCTTTATAATGACTCTCTGTGGTTCAGGGTTTGTTTAAATGGTTTGCTGTATGTTAAACTGTAAAGTCATACATTTCTGCACAAGTTGATGTGTTTGCTCAGGAATATTAAACCAGCTTCAATTTAAAAAAAATGTTTTTTTAAAGTGCCTTTTGGTTCTAAGCAAGGTAAAGTAATGAAAAAAATTGCATTTGGATTATTTTTTGTTATTTTTTACCCAGAATGCAATGTTTTATTCAAATTTCTATACACATTTATTTATTCATAGGTTTCTAAGGGAAAAGAAACAGGTGGGTGATGCGTACTTCATGTATACTGTGTGTATGGAATGATACTTTTGTCTCTGGGACTTGGAATTAAATTATAAAATGTTTATATGAAGTTTTGAAATTGCTCTGCTGTCATTTTCTAGACAGTAACTGTCACTGTTAAATGATTAAATGTTGTTTTGCAGCACAGTGGCAAATTTATACAAAATTCATATAAAAATCTGATTTTGCATCATAAACAATGTACTGTGTATTTCTATACTCTTTACATTTTAATCTATATTATATTACATTACATTACATTTGAAGAATTCAACACGAGTTAATTTTAAAACATTTGGTATTATTCAATGAAATTTACTTCTATTAATTTTAGAACTACACACAAATTCAAATTGTTCATTTTACCAGAATTTTTATTGTTTATTTATTAAAGAGGAGATAAATTTTGGTTGGTGTTTGAGGGATTTTTTGCTGCTCTCCTGCCGTAAATGACGTTATTGTACATGTATGTGTATATATTTGTATATACTGTACTGAGTGTATGGAGGTCTGAGGTCATTTTTACTGAAATAAAAAGCAACCTGATTTAATTTATTTTACTGATTATTATTCATTTTATATAGTTTTATTTCTTTAAAAAATATTTTTAAACCAATATTAAATAGTAATTAATTAAATGGCAAATTAAATAAATTACTTGGATATGCAAGTAGTTGGTTCATGAATAATTCATGTGGTACATCACCTGATTATAGTTGAGCAGGAAGTCTGGGTTTTTGTGTTGTTGTTGTCGTTGTTTTAATGATTTTGTTTTTGTCCTTCTCCTTCTCCAGCTAATTTCTTTATAAACAGTAGCAGAAACATAATCCTCTTTTTCTTTAAAAAGGATTTCAGTTAAAACTGATGCCATTGTTATTTTTAAGCAGGGACATCAGCTGGCATTTAAACACACACACACACACACACACACATACAGTATATGTATATATACATACATACATACATACATACAGTACATATATATATATATATACATTAAGCCTGAGCTTTTATCCGAATGCATGCCTGTGGCTGTAAATCACACTGCAGTGTTTCAGACAGTGGTGTATTTAGACAGGTGTGTTTTCCTTGAACAAAAGACTTTGAGGTTTCTCTCTCTATCTCTCTCACGCACATACTGTACATGCACACACACACGCGCGCGCACACGAACATGCTTCATCACATCTGAACATGTCAGTCGAGTTTTGTGCAGTGAAGTGATCAGCACACGCCTGATGTTCTCTGATCAACACATAACTTGTCGCCAACTTCCTGAAGAGACGCATCTGTGTGTGAACTGTACACACACTCATTCACCAACACCACTCGCACCTTACAGGAACTCGGCTGAGATTTATCGCCCCATCCCCCGTACGGTCCTGACCTCGCTCCAACACATTGAAGGAGTTCCTGGGAGGCCGGCGTTTCAGACGTGAATCAGACAGACAGTCCAATCGTGTCTCCGGTGTACTGAGAGAACTTTCTACCATGATGGTGTCCGAGCTCTAGTGACACACTGGGATAAGAGCATCAGTGTATCGGGGGATTATATAGAGACATAAAGGGAGATTTTACTCTCAGGACTCAGGATTGTTCTGTTATTCTGTGCAATCAAAAGTCCAGCTTTGACTCAAACACACCTCATACATATGAACCTTGACAGAACCGCCTGCAGAACCCACTGAGGTGTACTCTGATGTTCTGAACAGTGTGAGTCAAAACTAACTTCATTTAAAATGTTTCCTTTAGTTAATGTTTTATTAGAAATTGCTCACACACACAGAGAATTTTAAAAATGATTGTAGTTTAGACATTAGCTTTAAATCCAGACATAAAGACTGATGATGATGATGATGATGATGATGAGACACGGCGTGGAAAGTAATAACACTCTAATGCAACAATGTAACAGTGTAATAATGTAATAACTATTTCCATGTAACAATGTAACAATGATTCTGTTTTACAGTAATTCGTTTTCTCTTGCGCACAGACACACAGACACACACAGTGTTATGTACAGTAGAGTGTGTTCACTGTCCTCCACCAGCAGCGTCGAACATCTTCTTCCTGCCCTCCATCCCTGACATGGCCTCCACGTTCTTACGCCAGTCTCCCACCTCACTGGTTAGCACCTACACACACACACACACACACACATTATTCCAATATATATATATATATATATATATATATATATATATCTATTAATTCATAACCTTTTATTGTGTGTGTGTGTGTGTGTGTGTACCTTCTCCTGTTTAATATCCTCCTTCTTGACGGACTTGAGGTTGGCCCTGAGGTCCATGGAGCCTTTGTGTTTGGAGCCGAGTAAAGCTCTCATCATCTCATCCGCCGACACGCGAACCTTCCTCAGAGCCGGCTTCTTAAATTTACCTCCGAGATCCTGAACCTTCAGCTTCAGCTCGTGAATCTGTACCACACACACAAGTGATAAGCAAGGAGTACCTCGATCTGTCTTAACCCTACAGAGTTCAGTGTGTGTGTGTGTGTGTGTACTCACTTCTTTATTGTTCTTGTTGGCTTTCGCTTCAAAGTCGTACCTCTCCTCGTCCACCTCATCGATCTTAGAGTGAAGCTGTCGACACAGTTTCTGCACACACACACACACACACACACACTTTACAAACCATATCGACACATCAAACTATTTCTGTCTACATATTTATTTTATGTTGTGTTCGAGTCAAAGCGGGACTTTTGATTGTACAGAATAACAGAACAGTCCTGAGTCCTGAGAGTAAAATCTCCCTTTATGTCTCTATATAACCTCCTGATACACTGATGCTCTTATCACAGGGTCTCACTAGAGCTCGGACACCATCAAGGTAGAAAGTTCTCTCAGTACGCCGGAGACATGATCAGACATGGTTCACGTCTGAAACGCCGGCCTCCCAGGAACTCCTTTAACATGTGGAGATCAGCGAGGTCAGGACTGGGACGTCTTCTGTAACTGTCAGTCAGTTTTTACGCCTTCATTCACCTCAAATTTCATCTCAAGTCTCAGTTTGACTTATTCAACTGGTTTATTATTTTCCTGCACTTGTTAAAGCCCTGCTGCTAATTTAGTCTTGATTAATGAAGTTTTACTTCTCAAATATACTGTGGAATGTTCTTTAATTACTGAATTCTAATTAGATTACTTTTCAGTTTATTAAATATATATTTTCTGTAATTTATTGTTCAATTTTTAAAAAAATATTTACAAGCTAGGGGCGTGGTCATTTATTTATGTTCATTATTTAGCTTATGTAAATTATTGAAGAATATTTCTATAAAAAAATTTTAAGTAGTATATATGTTTACCTAATTTTTTATTTTCTCCTTTCTGACATTGTCTGGTATGAGCTGACAACCCACAACCCCCCC
>JAQMYK010000037.1:33140888-33143388 GCA_030014345.1 Clarias buthupogon
TGTGTGTGTGTGTGTGTGTGTGTGTGTGAGAGAGAGAGAGAGAGAGAGAGAGAGAGAGAGAGAGAGAGAGAGAGATTGCAGGTTTATAGGACTGTAGGAGAAAGGTCTCTGTGTTTTCAGCAATAAAGAGACTTACAGTATACAGTAGGAATACTTACCTCAATTATTTTAATGTTCTACTAACAATTATGCATTTAAGGTGGATAATGCTTAAGCTAATTATCATAAACATCTCAAAAATGTACAGCTCCAGCTTTACCTCTGACTGTTAAAGAGCACTGACACTGGAGACTCCTTCCACTGATATCAGTGATTACACAAGATTTTATTTACCAGTTTATTATCAGTGGAGTCTGCGCTGTACACGTCCCTCTAATTGAACCGTTACTGTGGAAACGATAACGTATAAATCTGCGCTACTGCCGTTATAGAGAATTAATCAACACTGACCAATCAGATTTGAAAGTTCCTGTGGTATAAGATTATTTACACAACAGTTAGTTCTGACCGAGTAATCCTATTGGATGAGAGGAGATTAGACAGTAACAGCACTGTGATGTGTAACTGTCTGTATGAGTGGGCGTGTCCCAGGTGTTGTCCAGTGGTTAATGACACTAACTGTGTGTCTCAGCGTGGGTGAGAGTAGGTCTGTACGGTCCGCAGTACTGAGGAGAGAGCGTGTTAACCTTTTGGCTGATGCACTGGGACTCAGGGTTACTGTAGGTGATGATGGTGTTACTACACGCTTCAGAAAAATCATTCATTTAACACCCATCATCACAGACTCATTAATTTTATTACAGCACTGTTACACAAATCTTATTGCAGTCCTGTGTAAAGAAGTCTGATCAGGAATGTGACCTGGATAAAGATAAAGTCTTCTCACTACCACGTGGAGCTCCATAGAGTTACTATTGCACCTAGAGGTCCAAACTGGAACTGCAACAAACAAGCACTGACAGGTTTATTCATCCAGGAACATACTGTAGATATATTCTACAGATTAGATAGGATGTTCCCAGCCTGTTGCATTAGTGCTAGGAGTAATGCCATACTGGGTAGTCCTACCTTTTACTGTAAGTGAAGTCATGAGTCAGCAGTACGAACTGCTGGCGTTATGTCAAGAGTTATCAGTGATTGAAAGGCATTAGTGGATAAAACATTTGTACCGATTTGTACCTATGCAAATATTTGTATTAATTATATTCTTCGACTAGAATAAATGTCCATAAACACCTGCAGATTGGGTGCAGATGGAAAAAGCTTTTCTAAACACACCATCCTTCACCTATTGGTAGCTTTCAGGTTTAAAAAAATAGTTTCATTCTCTTTAAATTATGTGTTGTTCCTCAGAAGCACATCAGCTTTAAAAAGAGCCGCTACACTGTTACTGATGGGAATCTGCATCTAAGTCCCGCCCTCCTGCTCTAGGATTGGCTGACATTTTACAGCAAGTAAAGCTCTTCTCCAATAATAAATGAGTCTTGATACTAATTAATCATAATGCAAAAGGTGAGATTGGTCGGTAAAAAGAACATTTATTTTTAATATCCTTGTGTTTATTAATGCTAGAAAGTTCTCAGTGCTGTTAATCGTACACTGAATTACGTCTTTATTTTAAATACAATCCTTAAAAAAAAAAAAAAGACTCAATCAGGCTCAGGCTTCAGTTCATTGTTCTTGTTGCACAACAGTCTAGCGCTACACAATATGGTATCGGAATGAGACAGACGAGCGTACGGTACGGCTAATCTCTTCTATATCTCTTTACTCCTAGTTATAATCTATATTTGCTGCAACTGACACACACACACACACACACACACACAGCTTCAGCTTCATCAAGGTGTCATAGAAGGCTCTGCTTTAAACTCCAAGAAGTAAATGAATAATTTCCTAGGGTGAGTGTTAAACTAAAAAGAATGATATATCATGGAAGTGAAGTGATGAGGTTTAATAAGGCTGTGCAAAACTTTTAAACAATATATTTCTATTGAAACCACAACAGCGCCACCTGCTGCCTAAAGTTCTCTGCTCACCTGACTTAAAAAGATGCTTTTACATTAAATGTTTTATTTACATTTTAAATTGCATTTTTTTTTCTTTAAGGCAATAAAGTACATGTTAAAGATAAATATGGATATTTCTTTTTAAATACTAAATAATGTTTTTCTTCAAAATGGGACATATTTTTACAAATCAGAATCATCAAATTACATATTCATTCATCCACATAATTAAACAGATAAAAAACTTGTATTTTCATCTAAAAATGTATTTGTTTCTATATAAATGATTTTTTACAGATACATTTCTTAGTAAATCATTTCTTTATTGTTTAACCAAGACAACACCATAAAAATATAATTTATACATATTGTTTTTCAGTCTAAAATGTAATATTAATACAGGAATAATTAACATATTATTATTTATGCTTGGGGAAAAGTGTAAAAGTGTAAAATGAAATTTCATGAATGTGGCTAGAATGTGATTAATT
>JAQMYK010000037.1:33148388-33163701 GCA_030014345.1 Clarias buthupogon
GTAACTTTAAATGGATACAAGTGTGATTGATCTTCTCTAATAAACAGTCAGGATTAGCAGGTTGCTGTTTGAGGAGGATTAACACACTCGGAGCGGTGCTGTTACAGGAAACTAATCAGCGTTAGTGTACAGTAACTGTGTGACTTCATCACAGTCTGTTATCGTGGCGATATCAGCTGCACAGCCTGTGGGCGGAGCCTATCTGTAAGATCTGTATCGTCCCTCGCCATCAGTTTCACCTGCATGCTTGAGTTTTTTTGAAATCTAGAAACTCAGAGCTTTGACTTTCTGCAGCTTCTCTTCACAATGAGGAAGATGATGAAGAGGATGATGAAAATGAAGATGATGATGAAGAGGATGATGAAAATGAAGATGATGATGAAGAGGATGATGACAAAGATAAAGATGATGATGATCACAACCTAAATGAGCCGTTACTATAGAAACCGTAAGGTTCTGGGCTAATGGGCTAATTTTACTGCATGCAAAACAGTCGAGTTACACGAGTCGAGGCACACAAAATGGCTCTTTATGTGTGTGTGTGTGTGTGTGTGTGTGTGTGTGTGTGTGTGTGTGTGTGTGTTTCTGTTTACACAGCAAGGGAAAGTCCTGATAACGTCAATCTGGACTTCAGTATAAAACCTTGAAATGACCAAACAGTCACAGGAAAGAATGTGTGTGTGTGTGTGTGTGTGTGTGTGTGTGTGTGTGTGTGTGTGCTCTTTCCAATTACTAAAGCAACATAACATTGTCATGTATAATGTAAATAAAATAAAAATTCCTTGTACATTTTTGTCAAAACACTCACACACACACACACACAAATGCACACATATATACACGATCACACACAGACTAACATAAACGCACAAACACACTAAAAGAAACAGACACACAAGCATGAACACACACACACACACACTTGAAAAAAAATCCTCTAAACTGCCAAAAGTAAGCTTTAGTAACAAAAACGCATTTTATTAAAACATTTAGAAACATTTAGGTTCCTTATTTTCAAAGAACGCTGAAAGAACCACTTTAAACCTCGCAGTGCAGTTTTCAGATCCAGAACCTGTCTGAAGTTTCACATTAAAGTTCCATTAAAGTTCCTTCAAGAGTTATTTTGGTACTGAAGTGTTCAAACACTAAGAACTTCAAACACTTTCTGATTAACTCTCTGTTGTCCGGACCAGCACATGGAACCTTCACGAGTTCTCAAAGAGGTACAAGCAGAAGAACTTTTCATGGTTCTAGATTTAGTCTTTTTGAGGTTAGAATCTTTATTCTTTACAAAAGTTACAGTTTCTACTCTTTCAAAACATGTTCTTCAGGAGTTTAACTGAGAAAAGTTCTACATAGAACCTTATAGCAAAGTGAATTCCTAAAAATAGTCAAGACACAGTTAGTTAAAGAACCCCTGGAGGAACCGTGTACATCTAAGTTTTATATCATTATTGTCTTTTGAACATCTAGAACCTCATCTAATGGGTCTAGATTTCTAAACAGGTCCGACTTGGATTGTTTATGTAAAGAAAATCAAGTTGTAAAATTGTACATAAAATATTAATTAATTAATTAATTAATTATTTTTAACAGAAGACAAAAAGGGCTCTAATAAGATTTTAGAAATAAGATTATAATTTAAAGAGGTTCTTTGGATGGTTCATGAATCTAGCTTTCTTTAGACGGAGATTCTACTTGAAACCCTATCTGATACACTTTTTATAAAGGAGGGGGATTTTATACCTTAAAAAAAAATTTTTTTTATTTAAAATTAGTTGATTAGTTTACTGATGAGTTGATTAGTTCACTGGTTTGGAGAAATTTTTAAAGGTTCTGTGTGGAACCCTACAGCAGAGTGTGCAGCTTTGTGAAAAGGTTCCTAGCTAGAACTTCTTCAGTAATAACAACCATTAGTGGAAAAACAAATACATTAAGAAGAGACAGTTCTGGATTCTGAGTTCAGAATCCAAAGAACCATCCTGAGAACCTGTGATGAACCTTGTAGAAGGACAACTGAAGAAAGTTCTGAAGGTTTAAGAATGGAGAACCATTATAGGAACTATCAAAAGAACACCACCAAGGTTCCCATTAAGGAAGCAACCTGAAGCTGATAGATTTAATAAAAAGTATTACTCCAAGATCTTATAGACGTTTGGTGGAAATTAATTTCTCCTGAATGAGAACGTTTGGTTCTACTGACAGAGAAACAGAAAGGGTGTGTGTTCTGCTGAATGTTTGACCAGGACGCCGTTCTGTTTGCTTTGGCTTCAGTAGCGTAGCTGGTACGCAGGAGCGCGCTCGCTCACAGTCACACCAACTGATCATTTCTACATTATTGTGCCAAAGAACGGCGAGGTGCCGGTTCTCGTGTCCGTCTCTGACGCACGATCGGTTCTGCGACTGAACTCGCACGGCTGTGAAGCGATGGCAGGAACACACTCTGGAAGTCAGTCTGTGGATCAAAGCCAAACATGAGGAAGCAATTGTGTTGGTGACGGAGGTGGAGTGTAGCAGCGGTTCCCCACGTCACAGCCGGTTCTGTTAGAAGCATTTAGACACATAGCAGAGCAGATTTACAGATACAGAGGCGCAGTGAGGAGGGGACGGACCGCGCAGAACCATGTGGCAGCATTTTGCAGGAAATGCCTCGATAGACCTGGCGACAGAGTGGGAACAAACTCACACAGAGTCCTCATCGGCCAACAGAACCACCCAAAGGTGCTGCTGGGATCCTCTCACAGGTTCTCTGTTAGACATAGCACCGCTCTCTGAGGTTTTTTTATTGCACTGTTATTTCCCTTCAAACCATGGCAACACTGTATTACACATATTAATGCAAACTAGCAACATATTACTAGATAATTACTGAACTGCGGTCTCAAAATGGTTATGTGGACAATTCTCCATCTTAATGTTCCACTGAGAACCTTAAAGCGTTCCAACTGATGTGGCTTCCAGAGTTCTGAATTTCTGATCTATAACAGCAGACAGCAAAACCCCTGTATGAGGGAACCTCCAGAGATACAACCAAGACTGTAGAACCCTCGAGATGTTCTCATGACAGAAAATGTCATGTGTACCCGGAGTACCCGGACAAAACCCATCAGGCACGGGGAGAACATGCAAACTCCACACACATGGAGCTGAAGCAGGAATTGAATCCTCAACCCTGGAGGTGTGAGGCCACAGTGTTAACCACTGAGAGAGCTTAGAACATTTCGTAAAGTCCTAAAAAACATAAAGAGACAATACGGCTTCCTAAATGGGTTCTAATGAGAACCGTTTCTGAAAAGGAACCCACCTGTTGTAGTGCTCCATATAAAACCGTTGAGAATTTAACCAGAGCCATCTTAAGGACTTCTTAAAACACAAAATATTCTTCACTGCCCGACTGTAGAATTATAACGGTTCCGTAACTTCCTAAAATGGTTCTACTTTCATCTATTCTGATGGAGAAACACTTGCTTTACTGTTGTTAATTTTTACAGGTGCAGTTCCATAAACTTGTAAAGTGTGACCTCCCTTCCTGAAACAAACGGCTGTATGGTTCTACATAGAACCATTAAGGATTCGAGCAGAGACACGCCTTAAAAAGTGTCTTATTATTAATATATTTATTTAAATTTTTATTTTTATAAATATCGAACACTCAAACTCGTCTCAAGACAGCGTTCTTTAGGACCTGGACACAGAACCATAAACCACACCAGGAGACACTTTGCTGTACGGTTCTAGACAGAACCCAATGAGGATTCCCAAACAAAACAAAAAAAGGAAGAACCGAATAACACCTGCATCCTTACAACACTGAAACTAATACAAACACGCCGCTGTGAACTAGCCGTTACTATGGAAACCATGACATATCAGAGCGAGCGCATTAATATAAACCTGCACGACTGTCAAGGCTGCTGTTAGAAAGAATTAATCAACACTTTCTGACCAATCAGAGCGCAGGACCCCGGCTCTGGTGTAAAGCGCTGATATTCTACAACATGATGCTTTTATTCACTTCCTGTCCAGCACACAGCATGTAAATACGTAATAAGTGTTTACCCATGAACAGGTGCTGCATGTTGCAAAAAAGGCACACACACACACACACACACACACACACACACACACACACACACACACACACGTCTTGTACATAATCATTAATTCAACTAAATAAAGCAACGCTACATCGAAATTTATTTCTGACCCAGAAGCTCAGAAACTAAAGGAAATGTGAGAGGTTAATTTTATTTTTACAAACAAAATAAAAAAACAAACAAACTTTTTGTTTTGTTTTGTGGGGACCTGGACTAGAAATGTCCCCACAAGGTCAAAAGTGTCAGATATTACACTGAAATGTGGTCTCACTAGGATATAAAAACACACCCACACATGCGTGCGTGCGCGCGCACACACACACACACACACACACACTTTCAATCACACAGTTAAACATCAGTTCTTTTGTGATAATTTATTTTTCACACACTCTGTCTTTTCCAAATGTGTGTGTGCTTATTAGTGTATAGTTTATGTGTAATGTGTGTATGTGTAATGTGTGTCTGCATGTTCACACTCACAGTTTCAGTGCGCTGATGTCTCCATAGTTCTCCACAGTCAGAGTGTGTGAGGCCTCGTCCCCAGAGCCAGTAAAACTCTGACATCCCCCCATAGCCAGAGAGGAGCCTCTCCATGAGACGACTCTCACTCTCTCTCTCTCTCTCTCTCTCTGTCTTCAACACACACACACACACACACACACACACACACAGTCACGATGATTGCCTTGGACCTCCTTACAGATTCATGCTTTCACACACACACACTCCTTCACACATTCGCCTTTAGTCCTCATCAAGTCCACGTCAGAAGTGTAAAAGTTCTCCTGTCTGCTTTCTGTTTTTCTCTACACCACAGGCTGTGTTCTCTCTCTCTCTCTCTCTCTCTCTTACACACACAAAGCAGACAGACAGGTTCCACAAGTGCTGAGAAAATATTTACACACACACACACACACACACACACACACACACACACACACTGAAGCCCACCCCTAACCCAACACATGGCTCTTCCTTTTTTCTTTTTTTTTCCTTTTTCCCCCTCCCTCTTGTCGTGCCGTTCCTCTCCTGTAGGAGCGCTGTCGTCCTCGGTTCTCCTACACGTTCCCAATAAAAGTATTCACTCTGAGGTTCTTCAACACACATCTGCTGCTCGGAACCATTTACAGTTTACATGTCAGATATTTTTACCTCCGTTTATTTTAGAAAAAAAGAAGAAAAAAAGAACATCCTTCAGCTACAGCTTACACCTTCAGAGGGAGAGCGGGTTCCTTCAGGGTTCCTCAGAAGGAGTGTGAGGAGTTTAGCTTCATAAATGGGTTCCACTTTACACACATCATCTGTTGTGGCATTTTCAAATTCTCACACACTTTAAAAATCAAGTCTTAAATATTTCCTCATTTGTGAAATAATGGTCCTGTGTGGAACCCTAGAACTCTTCCTTAGAACCCTGTCCCCGTTAAGCGTATACACCGAGGTTAACACACGTTTCGAGATAAATAATCAAAACTAAGTAATGTATGTACACAATTTAGAACTGTTAAGGTTCCATACAAGTTTATTCAAATGAATTATTTCTGAATCATCAATTATAAATAATTATATAATTATTAAAATTACCCTGTACACAATGTAATATTATATATATAATTATATGTTATATAATTATTCAAATTAACCTGTACGTAATTAAAAACACTCCCAGTACACATGGCTCCTTCTGTGGAAGCCAAAGGAATAATCTATAACTAGTTCATTAATAAGGGATATTCTAGCAAACTCTTAAGAACCCATGAAGAACACATTTTTAGTTTGAAGTGTGTGTATTGATTGGGTAAATGTGTGATGTGACCTCAAACCCCTTCTGATGAAGGAAACCTAGCTGTAGAGTTCTACGCAGAACCTTTAAACTCCTGGGTTCCTCTAGAGGACAAACAGAAGAGTTCCTGAAGGTTCTCGATCCTGAGAGTGTGTAACGGATTTCGTGGTTCTAAATGATCATCATTAATGATATTTCTGTGGAATCCTACAGCTAAACACCAGACCATCAGAACAGAACCACCAAACAATTATAAATAAATACTTTTTTTGGAAATAGTGTGCATATTTAGAGTACATAATTATTGTAAATTATTTGCTAATTAAAATTTGTCACATACAGAAACACACACAGTGCGACATGCACTGAAACACTTACGCGACTGACCGTGACCTGAAATAGCTAAATTATATTTATATTATCATTATAAAAATACATTACGAGAAATTAACTTTAAGAAATACAATTATACTAAAGACAGAATTGGCAGTAAACTTGAAATTAACTGATTAAAATAAAATAGAATTAAAGTAGCAATTTGAAAGCGTAGCAACGAGATTTAGAAAATGAAAGTGTAAACTGTGAAAATTATTTCGATATTAAAGTGTTAAAATTTTAATGTTAAGAAAAAAAATTACATCTAAAATTTGTTAACTTTGACACCTAAAGGGTCGTTTAAACACTCGTCACTCTGATCTTCAATTAATTTACAGCCAAACATTACAAAAACGGTCCAGTCTAATAGAACCATTATTAACCCGTAAAACGAGCAGTGCGCTAATTAGACCCTTATATGGCTCTGGACTCGGACCTGTGTGGGCGTGGCCTGTACCTGTATCCAATCAGAGCTGGGAGAAATGTGCGTGCAGGTGATTATGAGACTAATAAAATAATATTCAAAATCTTCACGTGTCAGAAATCTTTATTGATTTGATAAAGCCAAAATAAAGAAGTACAGAACTGCGTAAATAAGAATTTAAAAAAAGGACAATAAAAACACACACAAGCTGAAGGCAGGAGATACTTTACAACACTCAATTAAAATATATGATTTTATCATTATAATTATTATTTTTATTATTATACACCAGCATTTTGTCTACATGTTCAGACACAGTGCATGTTTATTATTTTCCCCTCAGGTTCGCTTTACCCGTCTCTCTCACACACACAAACACACACACACACACACACACACAGCATAACTAAGAGTTAATAACCTGAAACTGCGATTAAGACAACCTGGAAAAAAAAATTTCAACTTACAGTAAGAAAAAGTTTGAATTTCACGCGCAGAGTCTCGACGGCAGAATGGTGTGAGGGAGGAATCACAGTACGATATGTTTTACAGTCATAAAGACACACGACTGCAGCGACACTCAGTAAATCAGCTACTGGAATATTTACTACATTTTTGTACATACATTTTTTTTACAAACAGGAAGTCATGTGCTACTGTAGAGGCACCACGAACAGAACAGCTGCTGCATAAACCAGAGGAAACAAAGTGCACGGAATCTGGAAGACGGGATAAAAGAGCGAAAAGAAATAAAATAGAAACAGAGCAGAAGGCAGTGTAGAAGTAAACAAGTGAGTACTCTGACACACACACACACGTTAGAGAAATAAAACCAGAAAGAAGTGGCTCTTTAATCTGATCTTATCTAAATAAAATTTAAAAAGCTTTCATATTCAAAAAGGAGACTAAGGGGGAAAAATGACCATCATCATCATCATCATCATGAGTGTAACACAGCGCCGTTCTGTATCTAATGAACTGGAGTTAAACTCTACTGCTTGCCATTATGTCCCTGTAAACCGCAGCAGTGTGTGTGTGTGTGTGTGTGTGTGTCTATAGTGAAGCCAAATCCAATGATCAAAGCCGCCTCATGTTATTGCACACACACACACACACACCGTGGCGCTGTATTCTGTACTGATTTACACAGTGATAATGTTTATATCTACACTTAATCATTTCATTTCTACACCTGATGAAAACATGAACGTAGTCAGATGCGATAAACATCAAAATAATGTAAAACAATCACATGATCATTTTTGCCTCCGAGTCTTTTAGAATAAAAAGAACAATAAAATAAATACGCGATCATCATACCTGAGAAAACAAGCTACCGTCCACAGCGCACTCGTCAGCCTGACATAAGTGTGTCATAACGCCTCGTCACATGACCTGTTCCAGCCAATCAGACACAGGCAATATTCTGGGGTCACAGTGTGTCGCGACAGCATTCATAAATAAAGAAAGTGACTAACAGTAAGCAGTGAGAGTTATACAGTAATCACAGTCACGGCACTGTAGGTACACTGATGTGATTTTTATGATGCGCTTACGGCAAGTTACATCACTCTTATGACGCAGCGTCTGGAAAACGTTATGGGAGAAAGAAAAGGTTTTTAAAAATAATCTCTTACACACACACACACACACACACACACACACACACACAAACGGAGGAATAAGTAACACAGCCACACAGTAAAAGCTTATTGCACATTCATTTATTTAAAGGCTGCCTACATTGGGTCTTCATAACACATTCATGAGCGCTGCATACGGAACCGTGATTCTTATTACACTTTTTATTCTCATCCTGCAAATTTTGTTGTAACTAACACATAATGTACTTAGAAAGGCTTATAATGGCTCTATTACACGTCCACAATAATGTCTGCCTTCTTTGTTCATTTATTTATTTATTTATTTTTCTAATGAAGATTTACATGAATTTCTTTTACTCTGATGGATGTTTGAAGTTATTTAAATGAGACACTTGGTTTAAGGGGTCTAAGAAAAACCGTGAAGGGTTCTCGTCTCAGGAACTACAGTTAAAAGTAAAGTTGTAGATAAATGTTTGGAGAAAACGACTGTTTTTAGTTCTTGTTGCTGAATATTTACAATTTCCGGTTTTAAACACTTATTTTTTTTTCTTTTGGTTTTACTAATTAATGAATATATACATTTATATATATGTTTATTACATGGACATTATAATCTATTCATTTGGTTACACATTTACTTATAATTATTTTATTCATTTTTTTAAAAATGGTTCAGTATCATTTTTTCAATTTTCTTCGGCTGAACTCATTCAGTAAGTTATAAAGGACAAATTAACTCGGTTATGAAGTGCTAATGTATACTCTATTCACTTTCACATCAGTATTTGAATTTTTGCATATCCATTATGGTCCAGTGCATAAATATTGGCACCCCATACTATTACTATAAAGTTAAAAAAAAAATTTCTTGCACTGTGTTTTACAGAGAATTCTTTTTTAACTTAAAGAAAATATTCCGTTATTCAAAATATTAAATAAAAAAAAAAAACTAAAAAAAAACATGAAGGCTTTTGTAGGACGGATGTTTATATATAGTAATTTATTTTAGAAAATTTGAATTTCAAATGACTTTTCCTATGGAGGACAAAGAGAGCCATAAAGCTTACATGATAATCAAAATATAAAAATAATTCATTAATAAAATAAAATTTTACTTTTTTAAAAAGGGAATCATTAATTAATTAATTTGTTTGTTTATTTATTTATTAATTAAGTCATCAGAGCCAAATTTGTAATGGTGAGCGCAGCCATTAAAATAACCTTAAGTGCAAAATTAATATGAAAAGTAAAATGAAAAAAAAAATTTAACTGGAAAAATAAAAAGTAAAACAAACAAAATCTGTCATGTTTCAATATGTATAAATATAGTAATTCAGTTATTATTTAGTTACTTTGTTTTATTTGTCTCCAAATTTCCACTTTTTATTTCTAAATAATTATGCCATAAGGATTAATTATGTTTGATTTTAAACGTAAATCTCAGTTTTACATTTGTCGGCCCTTTCATCCCCTTTCGTGGTTCTTCTGTCTCGGCTGGACAAACAGGAACGATGTGGGCGATTCAGAGAAAAACCTCGTTAAAGCTTCGGGAACGGCTGAGAACTTGCAAAATAAGAATAAAAAGTGTCAGTTTGGAGCGCAGTGTACCATAAACCCTAATGTCACGACTGTGAACATGTCATAAGCCTGTCATAGAGACTCCAGCAGTACGTTAATGCTGTGTGTGTGTGTGTGTGTGTGTGTGTGTGTGTTATAAATAGCCAGTGTACGTAGCCGTAAGAAGAAGCCACACTAACTGTAGATTTCAGCTGTACTCGTGTTTATAAACATTAATAACTGCAGTAATCCGCATTATTACACCTCGGTGCCGCGGTCCGGCTCGCCGCTGCTCACAGCTGCAGAGGAGAATCACTCACACACGCTGCCTTTCAGTCCTGGGTTATAACGTGAACACACTCAGGGGAAACCAACACTTGTTTTGTTGTGGGCGGGGCAGTGATGATGTCACAAACACCTTTTGGAGGAGGAGGAGAAGGAGGAGGAGACTCCGAGCGTTTTCGTCAGACCTTTAATGATTTCCCTAAAGAGGGACACAGAGGGATGAAGCCGTGTGTATGGCATGATGCAAACGTGTGAAGCGTGATGTGACGCACAATCGTAAACTCACCTGTTCACCTTCAGTCCGTCTTCTGCTCCGTCGCTGGAGGAGGTTCGGCTACGACGCCTGGCGACTTGGCGTCCGCATCGCTGGAACGTTTAAGAGGAAAGAAACATCGGGTCAGGAACATGCGCACCTCTGCGTCCAAGCACCAGAAGGACAGTGAGCACAGTGGACGGATACATTTAAAGGAGACAAACCAATAGCATTACGACATACAGTGGAACCTCGGATTACGAGCATAACTCGTTCCGGAAGCGGCTCGTATTCCAAAACACTCATAAACCAAATTTTATTTTCCCATAAGAAATAATGGAAACTTAAATTATTCGTTCCACAGCTCAAAACAATAAATACATAAAAATAATTAACACAAAATATAAAGTAAAAATAAAACAAATTAATCTGCACTTTACCTTTAAAAAAAAAAAAAAACGTAAAAATAAATCCTGACAGATAAGTGTTTCCGTTTGTGCAAGCAGGCGCTGTGTGTGCGTGTGTGTGTGTGTGTGTTACACATTAACGGAGAGACCGTTTTTAAAACCGTTTAAAAATTAACCGTTTAAAAATTAGCAAGAAACATCGCTAGTCAGACTCGCGTGAGCGCATACGAACGGAATCACTGCTGTAAAGTAAAACAACAACAAAAACAAGTTAACCAGCACCTCACCGCGACAGAGCAGAGTTTGTGTGTTTGTTTGGGAACCTGAGAGGAGAACCTGCGCTCATTCACTTACACCAACACACACACACACACTCTCGCTCGGCTTTACAGCCCCCCTCCTCTCAGGTTCCCAAACAAACACACACACTGCCTTACACAGACACACTGACACACACACACACAAACACACACGCACACTCAAACTCTGCAAGCACTAAGACCCAGCCGATTCGTCTCCCCTGCTGGGACTTAGTGCTTGCAGAGTTTGAGTGTGCGTGTGTGTGTGTGTGCGTATTCACCCAGCAGGAGAGACGATTACCCACAATTCCACAGCGCAAGAGAGAGAAAAACCGTCGGCTCAGTTGTGATCACGTGACGCTCGGCGTCAAAACAAGAAGCGCATGCGTGATACATGATACTCGGTGCTCGTAAACCAAGACAATGCTAATTTTCCAAGTCAGAATTTATTAA
Source organism: Clarias buthupogon (assembly GCA_030014345.1). Classification (NCBI taxonomy): domain Eukaryota; kingdom Metazoa; phylum Chordata; class Actinopteri; order Siluriformes; family Clariidae; genus Clarias; species Clarias buthupogon. The sequence continues at coordinate 33,159,926 of JAQMYK010000037.1, forward strand.
AAATCTTTGCTCGTCTTGCGGAACACTCGTAAACCGCATTACTCGTAATCCGAGGTTCCACTTTATTTTTAGAATAGAGGGAATTTTATGCCAAGACCTTCAAAAAGCCCCAGATTCAATGTGATGTCACTCGGGACGTTATTAGATACTTTTTGCGTCATCACGGCTGACCAGATTGAGAGATCAAAAATCCCTTCACAGTTTAGCATCCTCATTGTCCAGAGATCATATAGGCCACGTTTGCTGGCGACTGTATAAATCCCCAAGGAGGAGAACATCAAAATCCATTGGGTGCATTTTGCAACTGACCCAAAATGACTTCCGCCCTCATGTCATGGGCTTAACTCAGCAGGACGTTGTTCAGCTCTGTGTTTCAGACGTAAGGAGGAAAGACTCAAGGCTGTGTAATGGTGTGTGTGGTTGTGTGTGTGTGTGTGTGTGTGTGTGTGTGTGTGTGTGTGTGTGTGTGTACCTGCTGAAGGTTGCTTTCTCAGTTTTTTCTGTAATGCTGTCCTTGTCTCCGCTTGTGTCGCTCCTCTCCTCCTCATCTTCGCTGTCTGAGCCGCTGGAGCTGCTGTCCGACGCCACCAGAGGAGCTTTCCTCGCTCCACACACACTCCACACACACGCCGCCGAGCCCCTGACTGAAACACACACACACACACACATCTTTTCTATATGTGGAGCAAATCAGATAAAGAACAGACTGAGGGAAAGCGAGATTGTCCTCACCGTCCTGGTCCTGTTTGTCAGAGGTCTCCGAGTCGACAGGAGAGCTGCAGCGCGCTCCGGAGTCTGAGCTACACACCGCAAGACACACACACACACACACACACACACACACACACACACACACCATCAGAGATGCTTTCCTGCCAAACAGAATCTTAATTTGCACATTTTTATTAAATTTCACTGAAGAGGAGTTTAGAGAGGAGTTTAGAGAGGAGTTTAGAGAGGAGTTTAGAGAGGAGTGTGTGAACTCACCAGCAGAAAGGCTGGAAGTCGGTGAACGTGGCCCAGCCCTTATCCTCGCTGTCGTTTAGCGGAGCCGTGGTGCTGCCCCACACGCCCGACCCGCTGTCGATGGCCACGCCCGCAAAGTCTGCCTTAAAGTTAAAATCATCCTCAAAACTCGCCACCCAACCTGGACCTGCCCCGAGTGGGGGACAAAGAGACAGAGAGAGAGACAGAGAGAGAGACAGAGAGAGAGAGAGAGACTTTCTCTTTGACTGCAGAGTTTTATATATACTGTCTATATATTCCTGTTTTTTCTTGCCTTGACTATTGAGAGAGAGAGACAGAGAGAGAGAGAGAGAGAGAGAGAGTGAGACCTACATACGGACAGAGAGAGTAGAATTATTACGTCACAGTTGTACAGTTAAACAGCACTTGAACTGGAGACTCCTTCCCTAAAGGGTAACACTGGTCAGTAAGTGCTCACTCTGAGGAAGGCTGCTGTCCTTGTCTGCGTCCTCACTCCTGCTACCATCTGGACTCTGCTTGCCGTCTGGAAAACACTCCAGGTCAGGTGACCCCAGACGCCTCAGAGCCCCGCCCTCCACCTCGGTCTTCAGAGCCGGAGTCACACCGAACCTGCCGCGGGAAACGCACAGGGGTTTAGACTGAAATGTGTGATGTGGCCTAGTGTGAGCTTTTATACTCTGTGCTCTCAGTGTGGACAGAAACATGATCATGTGACCTGGTTCTAGACTTCACTTGTGCTGCATAGTTGATTTCTTTATCCTCCCAGATGTCCTCCTCCTCATCGGCATCATCAAACGCACGGATTTTACCCTTAGCGCAGGCCTGAAACGCTCCTGCGCTCGGCTACACACACACACACACACACAAAACCTTACTCATGTACTATATGCAGAATACCAAAGACATTAAAAGTGTTTTTTTTTTTAGATCTTATTCCTCCTAACTCCTCTCTGTGAAATAAAAGTCTCCTTAAAGGAGGTTCTCACTGCTGACACTCGCTATAATAAGAGTCCTCACACTAATGTGAGATGTGAAAGCAAGTTAAACAGGATGAGACTCACGCCTTCATCCACCAGGGTGCACTTCGCTCCTCCCATACGACTGAACGCTGCACTGAAACACACACACACACACACCCCTCATAAATCATCTCACACACATAGAATAATGAATACTATAACTGAATTGAGGCCCAATGATCAGAGGCGCAGGAGGCGGGGGGGTCAGAGGCATTGCTAGGGCGTGGTCAGAGGCGCTAGTCATGAGCGCTCTTTCTATCTGAGTGTCTGAGACGTTTACAACACATTTATAACACGTTTATAAAGAGGACGTGAAGTTACTTGATGCCTTCATCGTGTTCTCCAAACTCATCATCATTAAATCCAAACTGATCCACAAAGTTTGCCGTCATCTGCTGCATCTGGTAATCAGAAAAGACCTGAAACACACACACACACACACACACACACACACACACACACACACACACAATGACAGAGGTGTCATACAGGGTACGGATATACACAAGTTAAACTGCCTAAAGTTAAAGCAAATTAAATCAGCAAATTAAATAAAATTTTAATTATTTATTAACAGACCTGCTCATCACCCATAAACCAACCTGACTTAGCAGCTAACATGCTAACACATAACCAGCTACAGGACGAGCTAGCGTGTTGGGCAGGAGTAGCTTGGTAGAATATTGATTGAAAGGTTCCAGGTTCAAACCCCAGCACCACCAAGTTTACACTGTTGGGCCCCTGAGCGAGGCCCTTAACCCTCAGTCGGCCCTTAGTCGCTCCGGCCCGGCCGCGAATGTAAACGTGGAGTGTGTAGAAAAAGCGGAGAATGTTGGAATTAACTTTAGAGCTCATTAGCATGTGAGGTCAGTGATCACGTACTGGTGAGTTCATTAGGTTAAAAGTTCAGACTCGAACAAAATCACACTGATGCTCAAACTACCGTCCTGTGCAAAAGTCTTGACCCCCTCCCCTCCTCATTTCTTTATATCGAATTAAAGAAGTGAGAGTAAATGTTTTACTGCGACAGGCTGAAAAGTGACTAAAGACACAATTTAAAAACTGCTCGTTTATGTAACAGCCTCAGCAGCGACCTCGTTTCCCCTCTCGTCTGTTCCAACCCCTCAGCATTCAGCATCAGCAGTTACTAATCACCACCTGATCATCTGTCATCATCTGCACCTGGTTCTCACTGGGTCAGGACTTCAGTTAGATGTTTTTTATGCTTGAACGATTCATAGGTCACTGTGTGGTTTAAGAAACACAAACACATTCCTCTGAATCTGCTGATTGTCTGAATCCTCTGAATCTCCAGTCCACAGGGACTCGAGTGGAGATAACGAGAGATGACAAAAGTCCTGCCTGGAGAAACTATTCCTTACGACTACACTAATTAATACAAAGAAATCTGAAATTAATGGGTCGATACTTTTGCACAGGACTGTAGGTTACTGTAAACGCTACCTATAATCATGTGGTACGCCTTAAAACTGCTTTAAAGAGCATTTTAGCCATTATTATTTGTTTTGCTGTTTTGTTTGATAAACATATATTTCAATATGTAAACGTATATAGAAACACTATATTTTAAGTATATTTCAGAACCGTGGGAAACACACTCATACACACACACTCATACACACACACACACACACACTCATACACACACACACTCATACACACACACACACACACACTCACACGCTCTCACACACACACTCACACGCTCTCACACACACACTCACACGCTCTCACACACACACTCACACG
>JAQMYK010000037.1:33185100-33197838 GCA_030014345.1 Clarias buthupogon
ATGAGAGAGAAAGAGGCATTATCATTATTATTATGACCGTTGTTTCTACTGGTTGCTATGGTTACGGAACTCACCTTCTGAACCATCCAATCAGCAAGCAGACTTCCGCATACGCCCTACTAGCCAATCACAGCCAGGGGGCGGGGTCTCTCTCTGAATGTGGTTGGGGAAGAAAATAATAAAAACAGCGCAGCCGGCTTTTCTTCCTCCTCGGCCCGTCGTCCTTCTCCTCAGTCTGGTTCGGTTCGCTTCGGTTGGGTTCGGCGGTTGGCGACATGGCGAATGTAGCGGACACCAGGCTCTATGACATCCTCGGAGTTTCTCCTTCGGCTACCGAGAACGAGCTGAAAAAGGTAGCGCGTGTTTGTTGAGCTTTTCCCCGGGAGAGAGGCGCTGTGGGCCGGGGAGCCGAGCTAGCTCTCAGCGCTAGCGTTAGCATCCACCGGGGTGTGTGTGTGGCGTTAAATCCGCACCAGGCCTCCACGGTTTTATTCATAAAGATCAGATAATAGTGTGATGTGTGTAGTTTTATCGTTTCTGAGAGATTTTATGAGAGAAAGCTGCGTAACGTTATCGTGACAAAAGATGCGCGTGCGCTAGCATCCCTGACTAGCCAAGTCCTGAAATCCATCATTTTCATTATATTTATTATGTTTATTATTCGAATTATACAGAGTAAAATAGTGGAATTGTTGTGTTTTAATCACGATTGATGCTGATTCGAGGTAAATTAGTGATTTAAGACTTGTCTGTTTTTAGTGTTTATTATATAACTGCACTGATTTAATGGAAATGTGATTTAAAATAAGACTTTTATAATATTTCTCTGTGCCTCCTAAAATCTTTTAAGCAATTAAAATAAATTGTACAGAACATTTATAGCAGGAAAAAAACGGATACACATCTATTTAATTTTTTCATGTATGTGAATATGCATGATTATGCAAATTAGGACACGCCCCCATTTCCTTCATGTCATCATCATTAGCTAACAGCAGGCTACTTGTGTGATTTGGTGTGATTGGTTGAAAAGATTGAAATGTGTGTGTATATATAATTTGACACCACAACCTGAGGTCATCTTTAGCTCCGCCCCCAAAGCAGTCTGATCTCATGTACAGTAAGTCCCCTTCATACGAACATTCAAGTTAATTTATTTTTAAACATAACGAACGTGCGTTTGCGAATGTTCAATTCTGTAGTACAGTACACGCCCAGGATGTACACAAGCATAAAAGCAGCGGCATTGAAGCTGGTACTGCTGATGAGTGCTAATCAATGACGACGGAGACAAAAGTGAAAAATAATTGAGAGAATGAAGCAAGGTGAAAAGATGGCAGACATCGTTCATTCTTTTAACAATCGTTCAACCATCGGCACGATTCTAAAAAACACCGTACTGTAATGTACTGTGTATAGACAGGTGTTTTAGTATCCTAGCAACTAGACAACGTTTGTTGGCAAGCTCTTGGAACGGAACCCGATCGAATGTAGGGGACTTACTGTACTTGTAAATTTTCATGTTTATATCAAAAAGTTTCGAGGCTAGTTTTGCCTTGAAACCACACACACAGTCACAGGGAGCACCGACCTTCATAAGTCAGTGTGCCAAAAGACAATATGTGCGCAATGTCCTGTGTACATCGGGAGCTGTGTGACTGGACCTTCGACAAGATCAATCCCCAGAAATGTCAAAACGATACAGCAACTTGTGCGTGATGATCATCGGGGAACAATCCACATCATGGCTGCCGTTGTTGATGTGTCATACGGCGTCTGAGGGAGGATGTACGGCGGAAAAACAGAGCTTGTAAACAGATCTAACTTTTTGATACAACTTCGTAAACACGTTCCTGTGTCGATTCAGTAAACTTGGGATGAAATCGACAGTGACGTTAAAAATCATCTGATGTCATATCAGGTGCGGTTACGTCAAACACCTCGAGCGGAGGCTTCCATCTGACAATTTTTCCCAGTGTTTGCGGTGGGGATTTTCCGAGTTATGGCAACTGACGGGGCGATAACGTCTGTGTTTTTAAATTATAACAGTAATAAAAATGTGGGATGAGGTTTAAATCCCGTTCAAAACGTTAATGCGCGTCATAACTTTATTACAGGCGTATCGCAAACTGGCGAAAGAGTATCACCCTGATAAGAATCCCAATGCAGGGGACAAGGTAAGAGACGTCCTGACATCACGCAGAACTTCATTCACCAGCCTGAGAGTGATGGTGAAGTCTGAAGATGATACTCTGTGTGTGTGTGTGTGTGTGTGTGTGTGTGTGTGTGTGTGTGTGTGTGTGACAGTTTAAGGAGATCAGCTTTGCCTACGAGGTGTTGACCAACCCTGAGAAGAAGGAGTTGTATGACCGGTATGGAGAGCAGGGCCTGCGTGAGGGCGGGGGAGGGGGAGCCGGGATGGAGGACATCTTCTCGCACATCTTCGGCGGAGGTTTGTTCGGGTTCATGGGCGGTCAGAGCAGCAGGAACCGCAACGGGGGACGGCGGAAGGGAGAGGACATGGTGCATCCGCTCAAGTGAGTGTGTGTGTGAGAGACTCCAGTGCTTCATTCGACACGCACTCATTAGACTGGAGTTTAATTTTAACGACCAAACTGTGACTGCTGATGTCTTTATTTCTGTGTTCCAGGGTGTCTTTAGAAGATCTTTACAACGGCAAAACCACCAAACTGCAGCTGAGCAAGAATGTCCTGTGCAGCGCCTGCAACGGGTGAGGGAGGGGGGAGCCATGAATGAATAAAAGAATTCAAGACTAACTATTTAAGCGGTCTGTGATGCAGAATGAAGGAGTAATGGTGTATGTGTGTGCGCGTGCGTGTTTTCAGTCAGGGCGGGAAGACTGGCGCGGTGCAGAAGTGTACGGCCTGCAGAGGCCGAGGGATGAGGATCATGATCAGACAGCTGGCTCCGGGGATGGTCCAGCAGATGCAGACGGTGTGTAACGACTGTAATGGCGAAGGTGAGGAACATCATCGCTCCTCCAGACTGAGGATCATCAGCGCACACACACACACACACACCCCCATGATCTGCACTGCTGTTACAGAGAATTGATCAATGCCTTCTGACCAATAACACCGTGTGTGTGTGTGTGTGTGTGTGTGTGTGTGTGTGTGTGTTGTGAACAGGTGAGGTGATCAGCGAGAGAGATCGGTGCAAACAGTGTGAGGGCCGTAAGGTGTGTAAGGAAGTGAAGACGCTGGAGGTGCACGTGGACAAGGGAATGAGACACGGGCAGAAGATCACCTTCAGCGGGGAGGCGGATCAAGCCCCCAACACCGAGCCGGGAGATATCATACTGGTGCTGCAGGAAAAGGACCACGAGGTCTCTCGCGCGCGCACGCACACACACACACACACACACACACACACACACACACACACACACACACGTACACGGAGTGCCATTAGAGTAGTTCTGCTCCCTTTACACTTGTGTGTGTGTGTGTGTGTGTGTGTGTGTGTAGGAGTTCCGCAGGGATGGTAGTGACCTGCACATGAACCAGACAATCGGCCTGGTGGAGGCGCTGTGCGGCTTCCAGCTGACTCTCACACATCTCGATGGCCGCCACCTCCTCATCAAATACCCTGCTGGAAAGGTCATCGAGCCAGGTGTGTATGTGAGCGTGTCCTGTATATGTGCGGTGTGATGGGATCCAGGTGTGTACATGCGCATGTCCTGCATATATGTGATGTGAATGAAGCGAGGTCTGTAGATGGGCGTGTCCTATATGATGATTTTGCTTTAGAATTTTTTTTTTTTTGAGGAACGATGATTGGTGCGTGTCTTTTACTGTTATCAACGTCAACAACGTTTTTCCAGAATTGCCTGATTTTATGATTCTCTGAGTGTGTATGTGTTTGTGCAGAGCCCACGCTACAGGCTACATGATCGGTCTATGGCGTTGTGAGCATTTAGCCTTGTGCCTTGGTGTATCTGTGTCGCTCTGCAGTTACACTGCCAAACCACTAGTTGGCGGTGGGGTTTTTATGCCACTGTGCTGTTCTCCTTGGCACTCCTGGGGAAAGTTGTTTCAGCGAGCTACAAACTGGTGAATGAAAACTAAGCGGTCTGTCAAAATTGGAGGTGGAGCTAATAGAAGATACTTTGACTGAAATGATGACCACTAGGGCAGGAATCACCAGGGGGCGCCACTATACAATACTATCACCATACCCAGGTGCTGATTCTATTTATACTCTCGTTCTTTAATTATCTCGATTTTTGGACCGATTGCAGTTGTTACGTACTGTAGGACAGTGGTCCCCGGGCCGGCACCGGTCCGTGGAGAAAATGGTACCGGGCTGCACAATAAATAATAAAATATTTCCGTTTTATCTATTATCTGAGTCTGAACGAAATTTTATTTTGAAAAATGACCGGATTCTCTCGGTTACATCTTGCGCAACATTATGAGAGCCGCTGCAAAGATTTCTCTCAGAAAAGAAGTCACCGCTGGCAGCACATTTCAGTGATGAGTAATGGGTCGCAAAACTGTGTTCTGGAGAGGAGTAGAGCTTGTGAGTATTAGCGGGCGCAGTAGACAGTCTTTAGTAGACTTTAAATAATTAGGCATATGCACTACTGTTGCTCAACAAAACTTAAAATACATTCCAGTGCGCGTCCGGTTGATGCCGTGAGTGACGGCATGTTGTTGGTGTTGTAGGTGCGGTGAGGGTGGTGCGTGGAGAGGGAATGCCGCAGTACAGGAACCCGTTCGAGAAAGGAGATCTCTACATCAAGTTCGATGTTCGGTTCCCCGATAACGGCTGGCTCAGTACCGAGAAACTCACGGTAACGCATTACGTCATAGTCCTGCAATTAAACACGCTACCTTTATATAAAGTCATATGTAGAGTAGTTACGAACGTGTGTGTGTGTTCACAGGAGCTGGAGTATCTGTTACCGTCACGTGAGGAGGATTCCGTCATCACGGCAGAAACGGAGGAGGTGGACCTGCAGGAGTTCGACGTGAGTCAGGGGCCGTCTGGAGGTCAGCGCCGAGAGGCCTATAACGACAGCTCGGATGAAGAGGGCGGTCCTCACGGGCCGGGGGTGCAGTGCGCCCACCAGTAACGTTTTACACACACACACACACACACACACACACAGAGACAGACACGAGCCTCAGTCAGTGTATCGCACCTTGAACAATACTTTCGACTCCTCTTCTCGAACCCAGACCTGCCATCTTTCTCACACACACACACACACACACACACACACACACACACACACACAGTCAGGGGCCAGACGTTGTTGCAGATTGTTAACATGTTACAAACATTGTCGCATTGTTACACACGAATGCAGTTTTAAATGTTTAAATGACCCACTGGAAGCTCCGCCCCCTTCCGCCCCGCTCACATTAGTATTCCGCTTGTAAGATACGCCGCTGCTTCACGTCTCGCGACACAGAGGATGTTCAGTGCTCTTTAACGTTAAAAACTTAAATCTAGCTTTAAATGTTTGCAAAAAAAAAACAAAGGAAAAGAATTGATGTGTGTGTGGGGGGGGGGGCACGCTTGTTTAGGAATGATGGAAACACTGTACAAGTTTAGATACACACTGAAAGACGTTCGTACAGTAACTATTAATAAGAGAGTTTTCATCGTGACTTTTCTATGATTTACACTTCAGCTGGGAAAAAAAGCCGGTAAACACACACACACACACACACACACACACACACACACACACACACACACACACTCCAGCTCCTACATTAAGCCACGTGCGAAAGACATATGAATGCTGTGCTGCGTTTCCATGGAGATGGCAGGTCTGTGGTGTCTCATCTCGTGTCCTCTCATCCCTCCATCCTGTAAAGCGCTGAATGTATACACACACACACACACACACACACGAGTCACTCGAACACATCGACTGCGTCTGGAATGCTTTTAACTAGAACCTCCATCTTACACAAACGATAAACAAACGAATAAGAAAAAGAAAGAAAAGACGTAAACACAGAATGAATGAGTTGTTTTTAATTCATTACCAGCGACATGACCATTGTAGACTTTTATATACTGTACACATCACTGAATATTTAAACTTGTACAAGCAAGTGTGTATAGGATTTAAGTTATAATCTCACACACACACACTTTTAAAACAGTGTCAATGGAAACAAGGACATTGCTCAATAAAAACGTTCAATAAAACATTTGTGTGTAAGACACGCTCGTCTGTCCTCTACTGTTTAAATAAAAGATTTTTTCTGCCACATGTGCTCACTAGAATTTAAAGTTGCGATCGGCGACTTTTATGAAATCATGAACACACACGCACACGCAGAGCCTGCTGTCAAATATTAAAAACCACGCCCACAAAACCAATGTACACACCCCTTGTCCACTGAAAAGTACTTAGCCACGCCTCTGTCCTGATTTCCCTGTGATCTCAGTGTGTTGTGTGTAATAAATCACTATTTTAGACCGCTAACTGCCTTTTTTTTTTTTTTTTTTTTTTTTAATATAAGAAGCTGTGGTTTGTAATGTTTAGAGCCCTCTGGTGTCTGGAAGTTGAACTGCATGTAAAGTAAAAACAGTGGTGACCCTCGCGCGGTTCCTTAGCCTGGGGTCGAGTGTATCGCGGGGCAGGAGCACGTACAGAGGAGTCCTAAACGTTCACGTGTCCATGCCATGACGTTCTGTCACCTTACACTCTCTGGCAGTCTGTGAGAGTCTGTGTTCATGTGTGTGTGTGTGTGTTGAGCACATCTTCTGTGTTCGCTGCACGCTGAGTTGTAGGTGTGAGGAGTTCCTTAAACTCAGTCGTGTTCCTGCATAAACAAAAGAATTGAATCCTTAGTGTGTTTGTGAGAGAATGTGTGTCTCAGTGTGTGTGTGTGTGTGTGTGTGTGTGTGTTACCTCTCTCTCCTGGACTGTAGAATGTAAGAGCGTTCTCTCCACAGCTCCTGCAGTTTCTCTCTGACCAACACCTTCTGCTGCTGCTCGTCCTCCTACAACACACACACACACACATTGTCCCTTATCGTCGTGAGTGTACGTGCGCACGTGTGTGTGTGTGTGTACCTGCTGCAGTGTGTTGGTCAGGTGTCTGAACGTGTCCTGGTGTCTCAACCCCAGCAGATCCTCGTCTGACTTCCTGTTCTGGATGATTGACAGTCGCTCCTGAACCTACAGACAGAGTTAAATGGGTGGAGCGTCCCTCACTTCCTCACACATACACATAAGTATTTGACACCCTGTGATTCAGGTGTGTCCAGTTTACCAGCAGGTTACATGATCAGGTCAGAGGCGCTGAAGCATGGGGATGGAAGCATCCTGCTGAACTTGCACTGGTTCTTTCTCCTAGTCTGCTCGTGTGTGTGTGTGTGTGTGTGTGTGTTTACTCTGAGGATTTGCCGGTCTCTGTCTCGCTGCCAGCGCTGCCCTGCTCTTCTCTGGATGTCGACGAGGCTGCGCATGGTGGCATCTCTCTGGAGCTGCTGTTCCTCACACACTGCGTCCGGTGTGTGTGTCTCCAGACCTGCTGATGTCGCTCCGCCCTCATCGCTGCTGCACTCGTTCTGAACTTCCTGAAGGAAGATTAAAAATGACATTCAACCTTCATGTGTGTTCTGTACGATTCCTCTTCAGTGAAATATAAAATACATCAAGAGAGAAATTCAAGCTGTAATTAAAATAAAAAATGTAAAAATATTGTAAATAACACTGATCGGGCCCAAGCACCTGCACTATCGCTCCATGAATGGTAACTAAGGAAGTTATTAGACACTTTTCACCACAGGTTTAACTGTTTGCGATGTCTAAACTCCCTTTGTGGTTTCGCATCGTCTTTTGCACGTCTTGAGATCACATGGGCCGGTTTGGTGGCGACTGGTTAGGAGTCTTATCAAAATCCCCTGTGTGCATTTTGCAAACAACCCAAAATATCTGACCTCATGTTGAGTCGAGCCCAAGACCTGCACAGTGAAAGTCGTTCAGATCCATGAGATCTAAAAGTTTTACATAATACGTGCACGTGTGTATGAGCCATGCAGCAAAATCTCCTGAGAAGAGAGTACGGTCCGCTCAGGCGTCCTAATGGCAGCAGATTCCCACCTGTGTGCTGATTTTAATGAGATTTTGAGCATGTTAAGACCCCAAAAAGTTAAAAATTACATTCAACCTTCAGGTGTGTTCTGGACGATTCCTTTACAGAGAAATATTAAAGCAAGAGAGCGATAAAAATTAAAGTTGTAATTAAAATTAATGTCAAATAAACCAGGGGAGTAGTTCTAAATCGTGGGGGTGGGGGGTGATAATTGAGTGTTCCTGGTTTCAACCTGGCAGGTGAGGTGTGTGGGCGGAGCTAAAAAAAAAAACCAGTCCAGATCATTAATTGGTCAAATTAATTAATTTGTGTTTTTTTTTTTTTTTTAAATAAGGTAAGTGTTTTTGTAAGCATTTTAAAAATAATTAAGTGAATGTGACTATAATTAGTAACTGTGTGAAATTAATCTACTCTCGGATCAGACCAGTAGAATCTGGTCAGTTTATCCAATCACAGATCAACTGTGCACATCATCATCCAATCACAGATCACTAAACATGCATGACATCGTCTGATCCCAGATCGTCAGGCTCTCGTGACTTTCAGCAAGAACTCACAGACTCGTCCAGTCACAGATCAGACCGGCAGTTACTATTGAGTTTATCCAATCACGCGTCACTAAGCGCTCATGACTCTGTCCAATCACAGATCTCCGTCATCTTTGCGTCTTTATGTCTGTGATTACAGGAGTGCTGGGAAGCGTCTCATGCTGCGCTGTGATTGGATAAAATCAGATACTCGTGAATTGTTCATGATTTTTCTAAAACTATTAACACCAGCATCATGTGGTCACCAGAACCTCCTCCCCCCCTCCTGGGTTATTAAGTATTTAACACTAAACGTGATGGTGATGTGAAGGGGAAGAGAGAAGGCAGGACCGTGCTGGACGTGGGCGGTTCCTGTAGAGACTCGACGAGTGTGTGTCTCGGTACTCTCGGTGTGTGTTCGCTCAGCGATAAAGCCAAGTGTGTGTGATCCGGAGTGTGTGAGTCTGCAGATGTCTCCTCTGTCGTCTGCGCTTCAGGTACAGCTGAAGTCACTTCCTGTAACAAACAACAACAACAAAAACATTATACACGTTCATAAGGGCCGGACGGTTTAATTGGAAAATCTCGTGAATTTCAACATGCAATTTAAATACAAAAAAGTCCTGTTTATGATGATGGTTTCGATCGTTAATATCAGGTTGTGTGAAAGCATTTCTCTCTGCTCAGTTGTGTTCATCAGCTTCCGTCTGTCAGTAAGAAAAGCCAGCATGAGGGACGTCCTCATGTCCTCTGGTGTCTCCGATGTTGTCTCGTACACCGCGATGCTCACAAACGCATCAGTTGTTTTTTCCAGAGTTTTCCCTTTTTGTTTGCTGTGCTTTTAAACCTGAAGTTCTTCCAAGTTACAGAAAAGGGTGTCGTCCCTCTGCTCCACGGCCCTCATGTTAGTGTTAGTGAAGGTCCAGTGGACTCGAGGGAGACACCGGACTCTGTAAGATCTCTCAGCCTTCAGAGGTGGGAAAACTACACAGGTCCACTTATTTGTGATTAACTGTGCAGCATCAGTGTGTGTGTGAGTTACCTGTGTATCGCTGTTCACTGGTTTGCTCCACGCCAGTGCGATCAGCGATCCCTGTTTCTCTATTGCATCCACATTTCTCTCCTCCTCTCCATCCCTTCTTTCTCTCATTTTCTCTTCCTCTTCCTCGCTCCTCTCCTCTTCCGCCTCCGTTCTTTCTCTTTCCTCCTCTTCCTCTCCTCGTTCTCTTCTTCCTCTCTCTTCTCTTCTGTCTGCTTTTTCCCACTCTTCCACTCCCTCTCCTTCTTTTCTCTTCCTCTCTTCTCCTCTATCACTTCCATCTCTCTTCCCGTCCTCTTCTCCCTCTTTTACGTCGCCCCTCTCCTTTTCTCGGTCTCCTCCCTCTCTCCTCTCCTCCTCCTCCTCTCTCTGCTGTCTGACGCCGAGTATTTCTAAATACGGAGCATCCTCAGGGACGAGAACAACACCGCAGCCTACACACACACACACATACATACACGCTAAGTTTAAGTTCAGGTTTAGCTATCATTTCTGGAAACTGATGTCCAGGAAAATAAATTCTTTAGACTTTCAAAGATTTCCACAAAACCCTTGAACTCAAATATGAAATTAATTAAAATAGATTTTTTTTTCTTTATTTAAAGCAAAAATGATGAACGGAATTGTGAAACATTTTTTAATCTTCATCAACACTGAAAAAAAAACACACACACAGAAATAAACTTTATTTAAATTAATGAATAAACTCCAGAAAAAGAAATAATTAAAAAGATTATTTTATAATCCATTTACAATTCTTTACACATTTACTTAAAATTCTTAGCTTTTTAATTATTAAAGGAGAAAAACATTATGTCCTTTTATAATGTTTCTGTCAACACATGGTTAGATCTTTTCCCCTTTTGATCACTGCTGAAGATCAAAAACAACTTGTTAGCAATAAAATAATTATTGAATAAACAATTAATGTATCAGATTAACTAATTAACACGGAGAGTAAAAATAAAGCTTTTAATCTAATAATAAACACTGAATGTGTTCTTCAGGTGAGCGGTGAAGATGATATTAAATTCTGTCCTCTGATTGGTATTAATTCTCTATAACAGCAGCCCCGACTGTAGTGTACTGTACGTTGTATCAATGTGTTCCCTCTGATACATAACGGTTACCATAGTAACAGAGTGTATGCACAGGGGCGTGTACAGTGTGCTGATAATAAAATGCTGTGGAATTAGTGGAATAAACTCGCACGAAGAAGTGCAGCTTTTGGAAATTAATCACCTACCGGTGCAGACTTCCTGTTCCTCAGTAACTGATGGAGAGCTCTGTCTCAGCTCCGCCCACTCGCCGTCCTGAGGGAAGAGGACACGGTTTATTCTTCGTCCTCACAAACACTGCATTCACTTATGTACTCCAACACACACACACACACAATCTTTAATTTCACTGTGACACTGTGTTTATTGCAATTATAATATCAATAAAGGTGTGTGTGTGTGTGTGAGAGAGAGAGACGTACGGTTACAGAGGTGTTAATGTGTGTGTTCAGTAAGTTGTGTAGGTTGTGTAGTTTCGGTGAACGCAGCTCGAGTTCATATTTGTTTAGCAGGACCAGAAGAGCAGCAGCATCCTGCAGGAGGAGGTACAACACACACACACACACACACACACATGTCTATAGATACACACTTGATACGTTACACACACACACACGATACGTTACACACTCACACGCGGTACAGTAAACACACAGACATACACATATATACCATGACTGGAAGTGTGTGTACTACAGTCTGCACTTCCTGGTCGTGTGTGTGTGTGAGCTGAGTGAGGAGATGAACAGCGCAGTCGGCCCACGAGACAGACGAGTGTGTGGAGCTACACTGGAGAGACGATTTCATCTTACTCAGGACGGACACACACCCTCGTCTCAGAGCCGAATCTGTCGTCCCTGCAGCCTCTGCGCGCACACACACACACACACACACACACACACACACTGCTCAGCTCTAACCATCTCAAGTTTGTCTCTGTGTGTTTTTTCCACAGTGAACGGAATAAAAGAAAACATTTAAAACTATATCGATAAACATGATATTAAAAAAATCTAATGTTTAAACTACACTTAATGCAGAGACCTGTCTGTCTGTCTGTAGATCTACCTGTCTGTCTGTCTGTCTGTCGATCTACCTGTCTGTCTGTAGAACTACCTGTCTATCTGTCTGCCTGTAGAACTACCTGTCTATCTGTCTGTAGATCTACCTGTCTGTCTGTAGATCTACCTGTCTATCTGCCTGTAGAACTACCTGTCTATCTGTCTGTAGATCTACCTGTCTGTCTGTAGATCTACCTGTCTGTCTGTCTGTAGATCTACCTGTCTGTCTGTCTGTAGATCTACCTGTCTGTCGATCTGTCTGTAGATCTACCTGTCTGTCAGTCTGTCTGTAGATCTACCTGTCTATCTGCCTGTAGAACTACCTGTCTGTCTGTCTGTATATCTACCTGTCTGTCTGTAGATCTATCTGTCTACCTGTCTGTCTGTAGATCTACCTGTCTATATGCCTGTAGAACTACCTGTCTGTCTGTCTGTCTGTCTGTCTGTAGATCTACCTGTCTGTCTGTAGATCTACCTGTCTATCTGTCTGCCTGTAGAACTACCTGTCTATCTGCCTGTAGAACTACCTAGCTATCTGTCTGTAGATCTACCTGTCTGTCTGTCTGTCTTTAGATCTACCTGTCTGTAGATCTGTCTGTCTGTAGATCTACCTGTCTATCTGTCTGTAGAACTACCTGTCTGTCTGTCTGTAGAACTACCTGTCTGTCTGTCTGTAGATCTACCTGTCTATCTGTAGATCTACCTGTCTGTCTGTCTGTCTGTCTGTAGAACTACCTGTCTATCTGTCTGTAGAACTACCTGTCTGTCTGTCTGTCTGTAGAACTACCTGTCTATCTGTCTGTCTGTAGATCTACCTGTCTATCTGTCTGCCTGTAGAACTACCTGTCTGTCTGTCTGTAGATCTACCTGTCTATCTGTCTGTCTATAGAACTACCTGTCTATCTGTCTGTCTGTAGATCTACCTGTCTATCTGTCTGCCTGTAGAACTACCTGTCTGTCTGT
>JAQMYK010000037.1:33252974-33263398 GCA_030014345.1 Clarias buthupogon
GAGCTACTTTTTACTTTTACTTGAGTAGATTTTTATAAGGGTAACTTTACTTGCACTTCAGTAAAAGTTCACTAAAGTAACAGTACTTTTACTTAAGTACAAAATTTTATTACTCTTTCCACCTCTGGCTACAGCATCACACAGGATTCAAACTTACGATCTCCGGATGAGAGGGCGAGCTCGTTACCGCTGTCTTGCTCAAAGGCAAAATTTTTCCTTTTTACATTTTTTAATTGAAAAGATTCTGAAAGGTTTTCATTTTATGCATTTGTTTTGAGTAATATCATTACACAGGGGTGCCAGGTAAGAGCACCTTAACTGCATCTGAAAAAACCCACAGATGTCCTGGAACAGGTTGAAAAATTTTGCATAAGAAAAGGGAGATTTTTATATTTTCTTTATCTCTGCATTTTGGATGCATTTTATCCACCAAATATCCCTTTTCTATCTCCTTTGCACAAACATTACAATAAGTCTGACTGTAGAAAATGTTCTGTGAACACACTGTCTCATTTAGACCTTCTGTCAAAACATAACCCTTGTGGTTGTAAACTAGCCCAATCTGGCAACCGGGGTATAAACTGTACTGTTATCTGCCCCTGCTCGGGGCACTGGAATTGCTGCCCTAATGGTCCTGAATTAGTCTTGTTTGCTGCAGTTCTCATTTTTGACCACTAGGTGTAATAAAACTTTGTATGGATAATATGGCAACGAGAACGCAGCAGCAGGTTTACACAACAAATGTAAATGTATTAGTTTTTATTGTGATAAACTATCACAAAGTGGCACATAATTGTAAAGTGGACAGAAAATAACAAACTGTATTTTATAATTCTTTGCAAATAAAAAAAGCATGCATTTATATTCACCCCCCCTTTACTCTGAAATCCAGTGGACCTCAGTATAAATACAGCTGTTCAGTAAAGCCCTCAGATGTTTGTTAGAGAACATTAGTGATCAGCATCATGAAGCCCAAAGAACACACCAGACAGGTCAGAGATAAAGTTGTGGAGAAGTTTAAAGCAGGATTAGGTTATAAAAGTATCAAAACCTTTAAACATTCCATGGAGCGCATACAATTCATCATCAGAAAATGGAAAGAGTGCAGAACAACTGCACACCTACCTGGCATGGACATCCACCTAAACTGACAGGCCGGGGACAGAGAGCATTAATCAGAGAAGCGGCCAAGTGGCCCATGGAACTCTGAAGGAGCTGCATGTTGTAGAGATGCTTTTCTTCAGCAGGGACAGAGAAGCTCAGAGTTGGGAAGAGTTGGGAGATGGAAAGATGGATGGATATTTATTTATATCTTAACCCTGCTTTAAACTTCTCCTCAACTTTATTCCTGACCTGTCTGGTGTGTTCTTTGGGCTTCATGATTAGGGTAATCTTAAAAGAAAACTTGCTAGAGTCTGTAAAAGACTTGAGACTGGGGAAGAGTTCACAGACACTCTTCAACTAATCTGACTGAGCTTGAGCTGTTTTACAAAGAAGAATGAGCAAAAAATTCATTCTGTAAATGTGTGAAGCTGGTAGAGACACCTCAAAAGACCTGCAGCTGTAATTACAGTGAAAGGTGGATCTACAAAGTATTGACTCAGGAGGTTGAATACAAATGCACGCTACACTTTACATATTTTTATTTGTAAAGAAATTTTGAAAACCATTCATCATTTTCTTTCCACTTCACAATTCTATGCCACATAAAATCCCAAGAAATTACATTTATGTTTTCGTTGTAACGTGACAAAATGTGGAAAAGTTCACCTGGATCCTGTATGCGTGATATATTTAAAGCTAAAAAAGAGAATGCAGATCTATGAAAAATCATTTTACTGATATTTCCTGAAGAACACTGAGGGGCTTATCACCGTGACTCGGATATGGTCCAAGAGATATGAAGGGCGTTACGCGCAGCTAGCATCTGATTAAACAGGTATGCGCTAGTTGATCAGGACCGAACAAAGCTATACAACCCCTTCAGTTGTTATCACATGGATGTTTTGTTATCAGTCACTCAGAGCTCACGAGAACGAGCAGAAGATCAAACCTGGAGCTCTGGAGCTGGGAAAATGCCTCGGTTTGGGTGGAGGAGGGGGGAGAGGTGGAGACATTTATTTTTGAGCACTAAAGAGTGGATGGAGAAAGTGTGAGAAGTGAATTATTTGAGGTTATTTAAGGTATTATTAAAGGTTATATGAAGGTTATTAAAGTTATTTAAGGTATAATACACATATACATATATAAAATCTACAGTGTAATCACATGACTGTGTTAAAGGTGCAGGCAGTGATTTTGCAGAAGCTGTTTTATTTAAAATCCCAAATGCAGAATCTTTCAGAGTCTCAGAGTTTAAAAAGTTTTAAAAGAACAATTTAAAAATACACTCAACAAAACAAATCAGAATGTCACAAACCCAGAAGAGGACAAAACGCCCACAGCTACAGATGAACATTCTCAGCTAACGCTGCTTCGCTTTACTTCTCTGGATCCTGAAGTGACACCAGGTTCCACTGACTGTGGGTGGTGATATTTACTTATTGGGCTCAAAGCCCAGCTTCAGACACAACATCTATTGAGAGGACGGCTTTCAAAGCTGATTAGATCTACAGACAAAACATGATGAAGGCAAAGACAATCTCAGATCACTTTTCAAAAGGTCTGAGGAGTGAACTGAGGAGTGCTGCTGGTGTGAAAGCGCAGGAATGCAATGATCACGGGGAACCAGGAAAGAAAAGAAGTGTTTGGAGAAGAAGCAGCAGCAAAAATCTCCTTTGGGTTAGAGGTTTAAAAAGATGAGCTAGTTTCGAAGGAAACGTCTTTAGTGTCCGTAAGTCTACAGAGAGACGAGGGGAAAAGTCGCAAATACAGTGTACTATGTTATTATAGTGTATGTAATAAACACTGTGTATGTACGTTATGGCAAAATACCAAAGCATCATTTTCCTCTAACTGCACGCCCCCTAGTGGTTCATTCCCCTCACGCTGCAGCAACTTACCCTCAATTACAGCTGAGAATGAGCCGTTATACTTTTGACTAGTTTATATTTGCATTTAATGTGGTGAAGGATCCTGATGTGACTTTTGTTATAGCAGCTATAAACACTCAGCCATGTCACATTGTGACGTGTCGCTGCACATGTCCCTCTGAATGAGCTGTTACTATGGAAACGCTAAAGTAGTACGAGTGTATTAATAAAAACCTCTGATCACTTTACAATATTTAATCATTTACATTTGAGCATTTGGCAGATGACCTTATCCAGACAGTTAACAGTGGCAACTTGGTGGTGGTGGGATTTGAACCCGGTACCTTCCGATCTGCCAACACTTTCTGACCAATCACAGTCCAGAGTTCAAGCTTTTTTTTTTTTTTTCATTATAAAAATCATGATGATTTCGAGCTCCATTCATGTTATGAGAAGTTTTTTTAGGCTCTTGTGGCCCTTTAAAGATTCATTGAACTACAAACTGGTTATTAGAGTGATGAGCACTCGAGTGATGTGCAGTGTGAGTGAGCTGATAACATAATTTTGTTATCAAACTCTGTTATGCCAAGGGGCAGGAGGCTGAAGAGAAGCTGTGTAATACCCCACCCACCAATGGCACACTGGCAGATTTCTACCCCTAGAGTTTTGAGGTTGTGCTGCATTAAGAGATTCTGATAACATTACAGGTCGTCTTCTGTTCAAATCAGGGCACTCCCTATCAGATTTGGCGAGAAAGCAGCCGGGGAATGTTAACATGAAATACCAGACAGTCCTTTTCTCTTGCAGGTTGACAGACAATATCCCAACCCTCTTGTACAAGCCTTGCCATCAAGACAGGAATATGTAATTGGCACTTGGGGGTAGAAGGAGGACACTATCATCTGGCCAGAACTCTCGGAGTAGGATGGGTTGATTGTAGGTCCTCGTCTGTTCCACTTGGGTCTGCTCCATATGCTTTTGGATGACGGGACATGACTAGATTGATTTGCCTCTGCATCTCTTGTAAATATCCGATCACTGAGTGGATGTTCTTTCCAAACCTCCAGAAACCCTTCTCCCACTGAGGAGTTCAAGGGAGTCAAAGCCTTAGTTGATGGTGGTTAGAACATCAAGCAAGCGCAGATCCCAGTTGTGCCCCTGTGTCCAGATTAGTCCTGATTAGATCTTAAGACAAGCCTGTCCTTCTGAGGGTGGTAACGAGTGGGGTGTATACAGTATGTTTTGTGAAGTGGTCTTTTGCAGGGGAATCACCTCAGGACACTGACTGTCAGGGTGCAGGTACGGATGGACAGGTGCAGGCATACTGGGGAAGGTTTATTAGCATTGTGGACAGCAGTGAGAAACTGATTCACCTTTACTTCGTTATTCACAATTAGTGAAACTGGTCTTGCATTTTCTCCAGCGTGTTCTCAGAGATGGCCACCCTGGGGATATGAGCGGGTCAGGTGCATTACTGTCACCTTTCATCTGGGGGATCAGCAAGAGGTCATACTCCTGTATGGTTCCCACCAGTGTGTGTGACAGTAGAGGAGCCCATATTTGATGAACAGGTGTAGCCGGAGATCAGCAGTAGCTGGTTACCTGCTTAAGTTTCCTCTACAACTTAGAACATGGCTCCAACAGTTATCAGATCATCCCAGGTGAAATTATGCCATGGAAATCTGCCCTGGTGCCAGTGATATCCTCCTCCTTCTGAGCCAGGAGAGACAGGCAGGGGCTGGGCCTCAGTGGGGTAGACAGTGAATTCTTTCTCAGTTACTCTGTGGTCTCAAGACTGTGGACGGTGCCTTTGTGAATCCTGGCCTCTTCCTATAAAATCTAGTATTAATCGAATGAGCAAAGGCCGTTCAAGTTGTTGGCTTCTGCCCCTCAGCATTTGGGACGTCAAGGACTTGCATACAGGAAACCAAGATGCTTTCAAATGCCTGGGGGAGTCCTGAGGCTGACACTGGGCATTCGATGGTGGGATGGACCATTGCGGTAATGATCATAGATCCCATCTCCTGGGATGCCCTTGTCTCTGTGACCCATAGGCTCCTGAGGGGCAGTTTGAAGTCCCCTGGTCAGCTCTAGAGTAACAGCTTGCGGCATTAGTGTTGGACAGCAGTTGTGCCATACTGGACTTAAGCGTCTGGGTCTGCGTTCATGCCCACTCTTCTCCACGAGTGTGGTGACTCACCGTGGTAGAGGGCAGAACACAAACAGACTAGTGAAGAAGTGTACTGCTCTGTTATTTAAAGCTTTAAAACTAAAAAGCAGTATTTAGAATTTCCAATAAACAAACTCAGGTGTCGCGCACGCTGATGTCTATGGTTTCGGTTTATTCTCTTCAGGTTCCTCGTGGATGCTGAGGAGCAGCGGTGATCATCTCACAGCGGCTGTGATGAGTTTCTTCACCCTGTGACTGGGTGGTTTCTGCACGTCCACGTGGTGGTGAATTGATGCATGATAAGTGACGCCTAGCTGCTGGGCCAGGTTGGAGATCCACCACCACAACACACACTCACTTTTAAAGAGGCGCACACACACACAAAGTATAACTACACAACATGCTGAGGAAAACAAACATCAATCTATAACTTGTACATGATTAATGTTTCCCCTTCTTTGTGATTTTTTGTTACTTTCTTTATTGCAGTAACTATTGTTTCTTTTCCCAAAATTATGTTTTTGTATTATTTAATTGTAGTTAATTATTTAATATTTTGTGTAATGCCTTATTTTAAAAAATATATTTTTAAACAATATTTCGATATCCTATTTTGTGACTCAGGTTCTCTTTGTACTCAACCTGCCGCATTGATGTGAAAGCTCTCTGGCGCCTCCTGCTGGAGGGTAAATGAAGTGTATTGCCAGAGTTTTGCTGCACAAACTCTGCTTCAAGCGTGGAGACCCTGCTGAGCTGCACAGTGAAGATGGTTTACATCAACACACTGACTCTCTCTTTCTTTCTGTCATTTAGTTTATTTTGTATTAAACAACTTTACTGGAATTTGGTTTTTGAGAGAAGAGAAACATTTAACCTAAAGATTTAGAAACTTGAATGTAAAAAGTTTTTACACGTGTCTCTGTGATCCAGAAACCTCCTGCCTCCTCGTCACACGAATTTATTAAAATAATTTAATGACTCAAAATAATAATAATAAAATTAATCAAAAGAATTAGGATTGAAACATTTACTCAGTTCTCAGGTAACAAGCTAAAAGATTTAGGAGTGAGGAAATCGAGCTTGTGTTACACATCACATTATTTTTTAGGTTTTATTTGTTGATTTATTTTTTAAAAATTATTTTTAAGAAGCATTAAATAGTTAAGTTTGATTTAATTACTTGTTCATTTATTTATCAATACAAGTTGAAATATTAGAAATCCTAATCCTGAGTTACTATTTAATGTATTTATTAATTTATTTATTAAAGGAAAAAAAAAGAAACTTCTATTAATTTTATTCTGGAGATCAGACATTTGATTTTTTT
This sequence comes from Clarias buthupogon, assembly GCA_030014345.1. Classification (NCBI taxonomy): domain Eukaryota; kingdom Metazoa; phylum Chordata; class Actinopteri; order Siluriformes; family Clariidae; genus Clarias; species Clarias buthupogon. The sequence goes on from JAQMYK010000037.1 coordinate 33,259,444, forward strand.
TTTTTACTTTCTGTGATATTATAGTAATTTTTCGCAGTGGTACATGCACTTGTCCTTTTTTAAATATACAAATTTCTAATCAATAAAACAAACAAATGATATAAAAAATGTTTGGATGTGCATTCCCGTGTAGGCGGAGTCAGATGACCTCAGCTCAGTGATTGGTGTAAAAGTGCAGGAGAAGAAATCACATTAGTGTCGACGAGAAAGTGTTTTTTTTTTCTCCATTATATATTTTATTGTGAAAAGCTCTTGGGTGCAGGACGCGTGCCGTGATCACACCGTCTCTCTCTCTCTCTCTCTCTCTCACACTCACACACACACACACACACACACACACACACACACACACACACACACAGAGTACATGTCTACAAATCAAACATACAGGTGTGTACAGAAGCTGCACTGTATTTTCAGTCACACACTCACAGGGAAAAAACTAAATCATAAAGAATTCCTATGAGTGTTGGAAAAGGAAGCTCTGTGGAATTTCTGACTCAAGTAATAAAAATAATAATACTGTAATAATAATAATAATAAAAATAACAAAGCATTAATAAAGAAAGTGTCGATCAGACGGTGTGCGTCACCGAGCTCATGATCGAGAGGAAGAGCGTGTAGTGATGAGCGAACACAACAAAGCAGCGGGGTTCTTACTCTTATAAAGCATTATAACACTCTTATGAAATGAGATCTGCTTCAGTATAAAGGATTGTTAGTGAGACGGACGCTCAGAGTGTGTGTGTGTGTGTGTGTGTGTTGCTCTTGAAAAAGCACCATGATGTATAGTGAGTGTGACTATATCCTACATGACATCATCGTGGGCCGGAGAGAGAGAGAGAGACGGAGTGTGGCATCCCGTGATCCGGCAGAATCCTTACACACACACGCGCCGCTGGAGGGACCTGAACACTTCAGAAATGCCTTTATACAAAATGACTCCGGAATACTTTAAGTGTTCAGTGCAATCATTAATACACACACACACATGCATCTATCTAAGGAATAAACTTAAAATGTCCAACATAAAAACAAACTAAATTCATCACAAATTATTTCCTTATCCAAAAAAAAAAAAAAAAAAAAAAAGAAACCCTAGAAAACTGTAACTGTACATAACTCTCTCTCTCAGTTATGGAAGTTTTGTTCGATTGAGATCGTTTATGAGGAATCAGGAAATAAATTACAGTTCGTTCTGCTTCTCTTCACACGCAGAGCCGGAGGGATTAAAACTCGTCGTGTCGGACTAACGCCTCGCCGAAATCCGTCGCCTGGCTGCCGACGAACAGGTCGTACTTATCCACGATCTCCTGCTTCGTCAACCGGCCATCCTGCGCACACACACACACACACGTTAGAACTGCAGTCTGGATATTAAAAAAATCATGTAATATATAAACAAGACGTACAATATGCAAATGATCCCTAACGAGTTGTTTCTTTAACGAGTGCGTGCGTTCTGTGATTTTGTCGCCTTTTACGGGTCAGTTTTATAAAAACAGCCGTCCGGGTGCCGATATGCAAATGCACTGTGTTATTCCTAAAAGGGAGGGGGAAAGGGTGTGGCATCTTCATAGGACCTGATAGACAGCCGTCTCACACTCACCTTGTCTGCGTCTGACTCGTACAGCAGGTGTTTGGCCTCGGCCTCGGCGTGATCGTAGTCTGATGGCAGAATCCAGTCTTTCGTCTCCTCCTTATCCATCCGTCCATCTTTATTTTTATCTCTGAACTCTGTGAACTGCTCTCGCTCCGTCCTCACCCACTCGGGCTCTGACGCGTCTCCGTCCTGACTGTACATATCACCTGAGAGACAGACAGATAATGAGTAACTGAAGCACTCTGTGTCAGGGGCACCAATACCTTAAACACCCACCACATCACCCCACCCCTCCTCACCGATGTACTCCTCCAGGTCAATAAACCCGTCTCCGTTTTTGTCGATGTCCTCCATGGTCTCCTAATGAGGATTGGAAAAAAAAAACACAACAAGAAAAAACAAACAAACAAACATTTATCATCATTATAATAAAATAAAGATTAAATCATGATCGGGCCTAAAGCAGAACCATGTGGTTCTCCTTCAGGCTCATTTACCAGGTTACCATGACAACGTTAAAACGACAATCATTAGAGCGGAAGGTGAGCTCAGATTAATAACTATTTAATTAAAAATCAAATAAAATCACTGTTTTTGAAAAAGAAGAGAATTTAAATAACAGGTAACCATACGAAGGTGTAGAAAACACTCAATAAAACATATGTTGTAATATGTAAATAAGTCCTTCATTATGTAAATGACCCTCACTATATGCAAAGTCTAGCAATTAGGAGTTAACGCAGGTCGATTAATAAAACAGCTAATAAGCAAGGAACATTGCAGCAAGCTCCGCCCCCTCCCCTCCTCCAGTGTGTCCTTGCCCCCCAACCGCCCGTAGAACCCATATCGGAGCCGTACCAGAACCACGATGTCCTGCATGTAGCCGTACTCCTCCGGGTGCAGGAACGCCGTGAACTCCTCGCGGTTCGCCCGCAGGTCTCCGTCTTTATCCGCCATTTTAAAGCGCCGCTCGTCTCTGCTCATCATCTGCTTGTAGTTAAACCCGTCCTCAGGGTCCGACTCGTCTACACACACACACACACACACACAAATCATCATCATCACACATCCTGTTACCAAAAGATCTTTATCATATCTGTGAGTGAGTGTGTGAGTGAGTGAGTGTGCGTTCACAAACCGAGGACGTAGCCGTACGTAGCGTTCTTGTACTCCTCCCAGGACACGTGTCTGTCCGAGTCGAGGTCGTGCGCCTGCCACTGTCGGTCCACGTCTTCGTAAATCCAGCGCTTCTGAGCGTGTTTAATCCAGTTTTTCATCTCGTCCGCCGTCACGAATCCGTCGTGATCCTCGTCGATCTTCTCCACGATTTTACTGCAGAGAGACACGACTGTGATCACACACACAACCAGTGCGGGGGGGGGGCAATAGTTTTAAGCAAGAGCAGGTGTGTGATGATTTTTACTCATTATAATAAACTGTTTATTACGGTTCTTAGAAATTACTAATAACTTTTACAATAAATAATTAGAACTAATGAGTTTAATAATTTCTGTTATTATTATTATTATTGTTTAGTAGTTACTGACACAGAATTACATACAGATGACATTTTTGACATGAATTTTTTTAAGATTTAGTCCTATAAACATAAATTTTGAATAATGTAATCTTTTCAGCCTCATGTTTTATTCATCATGTGGGCGTGGCTGCTCGAGGTGATCTCTGTAGAACATCACACTCATACACTTCTTCATCCAGCATGAGAAGGTTTGTTGATGTGGCCTGGTGTGTGTGTGTGTGTGTGTGAGATTTATACCCGAGCCTCTCTTTGCTCTCCTCTGGAGTGAGCTGGTCGAAAGTCTTGGCCTCCTCTTGGCCGAGGAAGGCTTCGTGATCGTAGTCGAAGTTCTCGTCGTCGTCGTGCTCCTTGTCGCTGAGAGGAGAGTCGTGATGGACTCGGTCCTTCTTCTCCATCGGCTTAGTGGAGACGTGAGCAGCACAAAGCGCGACGCACAGCAGCAGCAGCGGCCTGAAATCCATCTTGTCTCACTTCCTGCTTCACTTCACTTCCTGACTCAACAAGGAGGATTCAAACCTTCATGGATTTAAAACAGACACAAACTTAATGTCTTACAAATACACACTTACATAAACACAAGTATTAGCACGCATCACTGATGGTTAAAGAGTTTGTAGAAACAGTTAAAAGGTTAAATCTAATAATAATCTGCTGATCATTAATGTAATCAGTGACATTATTATTATTATTATTATTATGATTATTATTTGAGGTTGAAGTCCACGTCCATGTCTCTGTGTCTTTCTGTACAGCAGAACTCTCTGTCTAACTTATTAATACTGTGAAATGACATTCTGTAAGGTTGAGTATCT